>JAQQPU010002564.1:23070-57499 GCA_029168905.1 Artemia sp. Kazakhstan ARC1039
CGCGCTGAAGAAGAGAGGCGTTTGTCCTCTCGAAATATTCGCTTTGTTTTTTCAGTATCGTCATTTGGCCTATAAAAACCCCATTTTTGCTCGTTTTTCTTTCTTTATGAAAGGCCCATATAGTGTCCAAGTACCGTATTTTAAGTAGGAGACAATTAGTACTCTATGACTGTTAAGTAGTAGTCAATGAACTGTTTTTTTCATAGTTTTATGTGGAAAAGCTATAGTCCACACACTATAGTCCACAAAATATAGTCTATAATTTGCCTTTTATGAGCAAATTATAGACGAGCCTAAAAACACACTTCGCACTTGAAAGTATAGCATGAAGTTAAAACTGAAAAAATTACATGTTCAAAAATAAAGGAGATGTCTAACCCCTTAGTCCAAGATTTTTATTTGAAATTTTAGTTTACACTATACTGAGGGCTTGTTAGAATGCAATAAATATAACACGTTAATAAATACCAGTGTTTTATTTACTTACTGTCTTGCCCAACCTTTGGAGTGAAAGCTTTACAGCTTTCCGTATTTTTGGAGCCGGAAGATACTTAAAAGCAAACAGGCCTACACCTAAATAAGCAAATTCATTATTGAACCACTGTGAAAAAAGTTAATTCTCTGGATTGGTCATTACTTTTATTAAAGCGAAGTTATAATTTAGCTAAAAATTCGGGGTATTAGTTTCTTCGCATTTAGAATAAAACTTACTCGCATTAATTAATCGCTCTTTACTTTAAAGTTCACCTTTACTTTAAAGTTTACTTTTGTAAAGTATTTAACATCAATTCGAGAAGCTTTTCCGGGTATCTCATTTCTTAGTTATTTGGGCATTTATATGTCAACAAGAGCATTCCAGGGGGGCTCTTGGGACTAAAGCTAGTCGTGGGAAAGGGCCCGTTCCCAGGCATGGTTGAACAACCAATAGCTGGAACTTCCGTTCCAGGAAAGTTATATTCTTGGCTCATTTCTAAAGGCAGTCCATCGTTCGCCTTCGTCGTAGCTAGTTGATCTTGTGCTACCTTATTTTCTCTGTGTGTATTCTCACGTTATTCAATAAAGACCTTATACCAACGTTTATCGTCTATCTTTGGAATTTACGTAAACCATTACATCTGCCAATTATAAAAGGGCATATAGAAAGAACTTAAATAGAGGTTTACACTTTCTTAATTTATCACTAATCAGCCCCCTCCCAACACACATATTTAGGGTGATTTCGGTTCGTTTTACCTTTTCATATATCTCTTTACTTCTAATTTAAATCTGGAATTTAGCGGCATTTGTCAAAATAAGTACTATGTGACAAATATACATCAAAATATAGTTTGTTGAGACATGTACCTATACAGAGGGTAGAATTTTTTGTATCTGCCCCTGCTCGATGTCTTTATTCTTTTTTTCATGATTTCTTTTATTTCTCATAAATTTCAACAATTTTGTTATATTCTTTCAAGTTTAATCAAACGTCCCTCCTCCTAATACCGGACTTTTTTTCGTCCTTTCACACCACCGAATCTTTTTTACTAAGTGATTTTCCGACCACCAACACACGCAGCGATTTATCTTGAGTTCAACATCTAAGGAGCAGGGAGGTAGCTCATATTGGAAACATAAACTAAAAACAGTTGAAACATATGAAAAATATGAAACATTAGAAGCAAAATTTAGAAATTTCGGAGTTTTGATACTTCTCTGTCTTCCTGTTAAGTTTTTCGGGAATTTACACAATATTGTAATCTATTTTATGAAGTGTTTGTCGTTACATGATTCATTATGACAATTTTTAACAGCTCATTTTTAGCCTTACAATTGTTATTTTTATTTTATTTAATATTATTATACCTAAGAACGTTGGAAATTCACTTACCGACTCCCCTTTATCTCCTTTGTCCCCTTTGACTCCAGGGTATCCCTGTAAAAAAGGTGATTTTAGGGAAAGAAATCACAAAAATCAAAACAATGCAATAAACACATTCCATTTCTTAGAACAATGCGCATAGAGTCAAATTCTCCCTTTTCTTCTTTTTCTGGGATTTCGACAGCATTCTTTTGACGGAATTCTTTCAAGGGGATCAGCACGTAAAGATCACCATATCTCTTAAAGCCAAAACAAAAAGTGAAAAAAGTTAATTACTTTTGAAAGACAGACTGTTGGAAGAAATTACGAAAGGCAAGTAACAGGAGTCAATTTTAGGATGGGGAGGAGGGGGGGTGAAATTAAGAAAAGAAACAGACAAATTATAGTGGACACACACGATAGGGAGCCATAAAAAAGATTGTTATGTAATATTATTGTTATATATGCAAAGTTATATAACTAGTTGTTTGTAACATTTGTTTCAATAACAAAATATTAAATCTTGACATTTCGAAGGGAGCGATGGAGAAAGACCCCGACCTAATTTGGGTGATTCAACAATCTTTTTGGCTCAATAAAAAATCTGTAAATCAATATATCTACCAAACCGTTCATTGTCATTAAAGTTTGTAAATAGAAATTGAAACAATAAAACAAAAACTTGTGATTAATATACACGTCATATCAGAACAATTCAGCTTTCATGGTGATTCAAAATATGTAGAATTCATTAAATTTAAAATTATCAAAAAAATCTACGATTTGAAGAAGATTTGTAAAATTTTAGGGGGGGGGAACAACCCCTAAAAAGTGAGATGATGATATTAATAAAAAATGCACCGTCAAATTAAAACTGTCCAACAGTTTTTTATTTAAACCGACTGCTTCACATTCGTATATACAAAGAAAGCAAAATTTTTGTAAGGATGGTCAAGTATTCAGCTTAGCTACTTTTTTTTTAACCAGATGTCATTGTTATTAAACCAGTGGCTGCGAAATTTTGTGGTCCACCAAAAATGGGGGATCAGTTCACTATTTTATACGTCAAAACGACAAGTTTGGCTTAGCTAAGACCGAAATGCCATCCAACGGAAATCTGAAATGACCAATCAGTTAAGAGCCATCGAAAAATTTATATAGTCTCCAATTTTCAGAGGCCATATTGTCATTCAGCAGCATATTTATCAGTAAGAATAAATGAAGTCCATAGAAATGACCGGTTATTGTTGACCGCTCATACAGTAACGTTAATGGCAATCACACAGTATTACATACTCGCACGCAAGCTATTAGACGGAGGTCAATAGTTCTTTTCCCTTTTTTTTGGGGGGGGGGGGAGATGTCCTCTAGACCGGCACTGGGAGGTATTTACCTCGAACTTCCCTTAATTTAGAGGAGTATATTTGATATCAGTGTGCAATATGAACAGTGAGACGCTGAACTTACTCTCACTAAGGTCTAAGTTAAACTTTGAGGCATATGGGGGCGGGGGTGTGGAAGCTCCCATTATACAGCACTATTTCTGTTAATTATAAGTTCTAACTTCCGCTCTTTACTTTCATTTTATTACTTGGCCAATTGAGGGGAAACAGAGAACATTGGTGGGAAAAACTTATGGAAAAGTAAACAATGAGAGTAATCAAAAGACTTGATATCTTTCTATTTCGAGTGATTTATGTTTTATTTGTTTTTATTTATTTTTATCGCTAATAAATAAAACCCTCTTTTTACTTGCCGTGAACATATCAAAGAAGTAGTAGTTTTCATTAGAAGCAATAATTATTCAGACAGTTAGAAAAGTCAAAACAAAACCGAATACTCCGGCAAGCTTCTTCACCGAGATGTATTCACCCCAAATAAACACTTCATCTTAATTCATATCCCCTTGAAATTGGATCAATGGACCCAGTTGGAAAAACTATTACCTAAAAATGCAATTTTTGTATTTTGACCCTCCCCCCCAGGTAAACTTTTGACCCCCAAACTCTAAAAGTTATATCTGTGCACACCTATGTCCAATATAGACACATAACAAGAACTAATATAAGATCATAACTGTAAAAGCAAAAAATCTTCTTTGTTAATCACCTTTGAAAGCCAAATCTAATTTACTTTTTGCAATTTAATTCATAATTTGATTAGCTAATTTATTATGATATCAAGCAAACGTGGAATACAGAAGATTTATTGCGTGTCTGGGAAACAATTAACAGAAAATAAGAATGTGAGAAATCGGAACGCTTGGACTTGCTTTCTATTTAGTGATTGATATTTTTATATCTCTACGCATTTATTTTTTTTTGCAGCAAAAATCTGGAAAGGATCTTTACGCAGGTATCTCAGTGCAAAAAAAAGAGAAAAAAAAAACAACAAAAACAGAAAATAATATTGAAAAAAGAGACAACTTGAAAATGAATCATTACAAAGGAAAATATTAAATTAAATTACAAAAAAATTAGTTAGATAGCTAAATTAATTAAATTAAAAAAAAATTAATTAGATAGTTTTTTGTTTAGAGGGATTGATGCGTGTATTGTTTTATACTTTCCATCGATCTTTGATCTGGTTATTTGTTTTTCTAATACAATGTGAAAGTTTTGTATTTTTTTTATAATAAGCTTGAGTTTTTGAATAGTGGTACAATTTTATGGAAATAAAATATTATTTTGTCTTATCTTGAATAAAATTACAGAGGCGAACCTTCTTGATCTCGTAGTTCGCACAAATGATGTCCTGCAGTACCTGAATACAATTTCTAGTTTCAGTTTTTTAAGTGTTAATGTTAGTAAAACTAATTATATGATTTTTAGCCGTACCGGTGTTGTTATAAATTCTTTGGATATTATTTGCTTTGGTGGTATTAATCAAGTTTTTGAAACGAGGTATTTCGGATTTTTGTTGATTGTAATTTGAATGAAACACAGTAAAATTATATCGTCCAAGGTAGCAAGATGCCTGGGTTTCCTTCGTCGTTTTCGTAATTTTTTCCCAGTTTCAGTTATTTATGGTACGATTATCCAACCTTATATTGTATATGGGTGTGCTCCTTTGGCAAGCAATTTTTATGCTAATTATAGAAGAATCCAGACGATTCAGAATAAAGCAGTTCGTCTTTTGGGGGAATTTGCTAATTTTAGTGATACACTTATTTGTTATTCCCATTTTAAAATTTTGAATGTTGGTCAGTTACAAGATCACCAGTTATTAACACTGGTATACCAATGTTTAAATGGTGTTTCGCTAGCTTGTTTTGTGGAATTTTTTTTTTACTAATTCTGATTATCATTCTTTTCAGGCTAGGAATGCGCATAGGCTAGTATATGAGAAAAGAAATACAGTGAGATCAATTCATGTGCTTCGTCACGTAAGTCCAACCCTCTGGAATAACCTCCCGGGCTCTGAATCAGTTTCTTCGTTTAAATCACAGGTCAAAAAGTTCCCACTTGGTCGAGATAAAGAGTAAAAGCTGGTCCCTTGTTAGTGTTTAGTTTGTTTGTTTGTTTTTTCTCTCTTTTCTTCTTTTTTTTCTTCTTCTTATTGTTTTTCTTCATTTTTTTTCTTTTAGTGTATTTATTTATATGTTATTGATTATGTGAATTAATTAGTTAATTGAGTTACGACACACGGCTTATTTGACCTTCTAGTAGTGGCTATGTTGGTTTAATTTTATTTGTTGTTCCCCGAATTGATCAATAAAGGAATCTCAACTCTCTTACCTTAAAAATTAAAATTTAGCAGGGATAGCTTAAAAAAACACATTAACATAAATATTCACTTTGAAAAGAATGAGGGTGCTTACTGGTGGTCCTGGAAGGCCAGGGGGGCCCATGAGTCCTGGAGGACCAATATCTCCGTATTCACCTTTTTCTCCTTTAGTACCTGGTTGGCCCTAAAACAAAAAAAAAATGATTGAAATATGAGCTCATTAAAATGTTAAAAAAATTAATTAACAAATAGTTAATTACAATCATCTGTAACTAGTTGTAAATCTGTGCGGTTGTAAGTGTAAAGTGGGTCCTTGGATCTGTTCTCACAAATGGCCAATTAGATAAAATATTGCATCCAACGCCATAATAAGAAAGTTTTCAGGGTTTTGTTTAACATAGTAACTGCAATCTGGGAAGCAGTAAATCATCACTAAAGGGTTCAAGGTACTCTTCTATTAAACGGACACTTTTATAAGGTGCTAGTTTGGTTAATGCTAATGAAATAAAATAAAATAAGATGAAGATATAATAGTTTAGAAACAAATTTGGGTTATATATTTGCACATTAGGGGGGAGGGCAAGCATAGCATATAATAAATACATAGCCTAACCTAGGTACCTTTCCCCCAAAAACCCAAAAAAACAACACTTTTAATATCTTATACGCAATTAAAACCACGTTATACATTGTATTTCTTTACAGCGGTGTCTAGAATCATCCCATAAAAACGAGTTTTTCGTCGCGTCTCCAGTTTGACATTCCATAAACACTAGATAAAAGAGTCCGTTTAGTGAAAGAGTGCCGGGTTCAATATTTTAGTTGCATAAAATCATTACAGCGAGGCATGTACCCATGCACTTTGTTTTGAAGCCCAGTAGTATTAAAAATAATCGACAATTTGAGTAAGAAGTGCCCAGAAGTTCGGAAAATTTAGGATTCTGGGTGGGGGAGAGAGTCAGGCCCTAAAGCCTCCTCCCCAGTTGCGAATCCAGGGAGGTGCCCCCCCCCTAGCCTTGTCTAAAGTAATGTAATTTACTTAATTAACCCAAGTTTGCGTTAATTAAACTTGCTTTTAATGCAAGTTTATAGGATTAACCTATCTTGCCCCCCCCCCTTAACATGTTACCCCCTTAACAGGCTCTTCTTTCCCCGCAGACGTTACTTGGACTATCTGTCTTGGCTTTTCTCTGTCTACAATTACCCAGCCCAGTCTTGATGCAACCTATTGCCCAAAATACTTGATAAATTCAATTCAAAATCCACCCCTGCTCCCCCCCCCCCCATGCATACACCCCTGAGGACTATGTCCACGAATGAGCTCGAAGGTTGAACGATTGAAAAAAGACAAATAAGAGAAATATCAGCTCATTAAAATGCATTTAAAAGCTTGTAATTAACAAATCGTTAATTGCTATCATTTCTTAAGGTACATATAAGGTTTAAGTTATCATGCAAGTAAACCTCGCCTACGAGGATGCATAAAATGTATCGCATGTATTTTACATATCCAGAATTGCTACAAATGATTGTCTTAACATTAATTTGATCTGTGAACTTTTCAGACAGGTAACCAAAATCTTTGACGGATTTAAGCTTTGCGTGTACCATGAATGCCATATATGAATCACGTAATGTAAGACCTATCCCATCTGATACGATACTCACAAATTTTCTTAGAGGTCTAATAACCAAACTAATTATTCAAGCACATATCAGATCACTTTGATTTAGTAAAAAATAACTGCGGGAGTTTGGTCGCAAACTTCACTAGCTTATTAAGATCACACCTTGCAAGTAATAACGTTGATGGATGGCCCCATCTACGGCTAAATCTTAATGATAAATGAAGGTAATTAAAAGAGACGCTTTGATTAAGGTTTAAATAACTTACCGGTAAGCCCGGTGGCCCTTGTGGACCCGGTTCACCATTCATTCCATCTGCCCCTGGTGCTCCACGAACACCAAAATCACCCTGGATGCCTATATCAATAAAAGAAAAGAATAATTAATAACTAACTATATTATTACAGTTAGGAAAGCACCCTCAAACAAAAATAAAGCCAGGTTGGGTCTTAAGCTTGAAAAATAAAAATAAACAAAATCACACGGATGTAATAATTGTTATCATAGGCAGCGCAATAGCACTGCCTAACTAAAGAACGATGTTGGCACAATGTATTATTTATTTTTCTGGTCTTGGCCAGGGTACTTCGTATCGAAGGAGAAACTTCGAAAAGGGCTGGTTCGATTGGAAATTGGAATGGCTAGAATTTGTACTTTACTGAAAAAATTCAAATGAATTTACTGAAAAGATGTGCATTTTCAGTTTAATATACATATGCTGATATTTATTCGTCAAAATCTTAATTAATTTCTGATTATTTATTTAAAGTTATAAAAATGAAAACATTTAAACGAAATTTTTGTACTTTACTGAAAAAAATCCTTTTAAATGTTTTCGCTTTTATAACTTTAAGAAATAAAAAATAAATTAAGATTTTAAGGAATAAATATTAGCATATTAAACTGACAAGGCACATTTTTTCTTGTAAATTCATTTGAATTTTTTCAGTAAAGTACAAATTATATTCTGGCTTTTAGAAAGCATATGGTTTAGAACCCTACTCAGATTAATTTCTGCTCGTTTTGAGTTTGACTTATTTTAATTTCTGTTTGTTTTCGGTTTAATTTATTTATTGATACTGATTTGTGGTAGTTGTATGCTTGGTAAATTATTTGATTCTATTTTTGTTCATTTTTGGTTTAATGGAGTTCTTTACTTTTTTTGAAAAGCTTATTTTGTGCAAAAAGTTTTTTTGATTAACCTTTTAAGCAAAAGGGGTTCTTCTATCGTCGGCCCAACATACCAACAAAATGAAAAAAGAGACAAAATTACAACTAATACTTCTATTTACATTTTTACAATTAATTTTAAGGCTTTGTGCCATAACTCTAGATGACATTGGGCTTGAGTCAGAGGGGGGTATGGGAACTAAGGAGGAATTTTGGTAGAGAAACTGCAAAATTTGGCTTTGAGACATTTAGAAATTGATGAAGCAGGTTTTTATTTGGATCTATATTTATCATATATTCGAATTTAAATTTTTGAAAAGAAAGATGTTTTTCTTCACTAATTAGACTATTTTTTCTCATTAGAAATTACCCAACCTTAGTCTTGGAAATGTATTATCTCGGACTGCATAAAGTATTTCAGAAACATCGTTGATTTTGTGAGTTCTTTTTCAGAAATACATTTTAAAGAAGTAATATCTTCTTTTCGTGCCTAGTTTTAAAAGGCTATCTTTTGTTTTCCCCTTTTTGATAAGACATTATTACCCGTATATTAGTGTATATTTGAGCATGTTTGCTTGATAAATCTGCCTTGCCTCAAGTTTAGACTTATAATTTTTTCTGATATAAATTAAATAGTTAATAATTTTTACTTTTAAAGGCGAAAAACTATATTAACTGGCAATCTCCTTGATCAAGTTTATTTATACAAGGACATCGTACCACTTTTGAAAAATAAATTTCAGCTCCTGAATTTCATAGAATATGTCTCATCATAAGAAATTGTAAAAAAAAAAAAAAAAAAAAAAAAAATTGCGACAGGTGGTTTTATTTTTCAGCTATAGTTTGTCTAAGGATACAACTTACATCTCTTTTTTTAAATGAACTAAGGAAAATTTGATTTACTAGCTCCCCATCAGGTCTCCGTGAACCATCCAAAAGGAGGGTTTCTTTAAAGGAATGGTTAAAAATTGTGGAACTGGCAACTGCTTTTGGCAGTTCTTCGGACATCAAAGTAATTTGGACAGGTAACACATGGTACATTTCCCTTGTTGATGACTCCCCTCTAGGCTCAACTGAGTTCATTATATTTTGGAAAAATCTTTGCGTGAGTAAGACAGGGTTGCCACCCCTAGTTATACGTCACTATTTCTAGTGATTTTTTATATTGCCCAAACAAAAAATAACTAAATTTGCACATACATCACTAGATTATTGAAGAAAATCACTAAATCAACCCGAAAATCACTAAAATGTAGTGATTTTTTGTCATCGGATGGTAACCCTGGTGCAAGAATATGATGTCAGTTGAGCTTGCCTTGCCTGTTCTGGTCTTCTTGTAATAGTTTTCTATAATAGTTTAATCGGTACTCTTTCACTAAACGGACTCTTTTATCTAGTGTATATGGAATGTCAAACTGGAGACGCGACAGTTACCGGGAGAGATAAGTGAGAGATACCCGATCATAAAACAGTTGTTAGAGTGGAATTAAGTGAAACGGGTGATCTGTTAAAACTAAAATTTAACATTCACAATGTTTTATTATTTAAAAAACAAAAAACAGAACTTTGCTCCCCCCCCCCCTAATGTGCAAATATATAGCCCAAATTTGTCTGTAAACTATTATATATTCATCCTATTTTACTTTATTTCATTAGCATTAACCAAACTAGCACTATATAAAACAGTCCGTTTAATAAAAGAGTACCGTTTAATCTTGTCAATCATCAATGGACACCTACAAGAAGAGGGGGAATTCGAGAGTTAAAAAGGCCTTCGTTAAAATGCCTTACTTATGCCTTTGTGATTATTTTCTGTGCAATTCTTTGCATAAATGCCCCCCTCCCCTAAAAAGGATATTTAAGACCCTATTCTACCATCAACCAATAGACTTGATCAATTCTGATTTGTTGCAAGTCATAGAAAGATTCAACAACATTAGAAATGGAATTGGGCTAAAATGGGCTTAAAGGGAATTGGGCTAAAAATGAACCGTCTTATGGAATTTCCCCATCATTTCTTATTTCATCCCCAAATTGTCGGTTCCAGATTTTTTTTTTTTTTTCGTTAGTTTATGGCATCGAAGACAGATTTTTTCATAAAACTTGAAATTCAATCTTTCATTATTCACCATATAATGTAAAACTGAATTCAAAAATTCATAAATATTTATACCAATAGAGCAAAGGGGGAAGGGATCATAAGGTCAAGGTTGTTAGGTTGAAAGGCAGAGATTATGATCAAATTTTTAAACTAAACAATTCTGGGCGATTGCATTCTCACAAAATATTACAAGAGCATCAAATTATCATTCATAAACCGGACAACATTTTGATTTTTAATTTGTCGATAGTTTCCTTGAAACAGTTTTCAAGGACGGAGAGACTCGCTGAAAATTTTCGTCAAGTCATCCAGACATACACTTTTCCACCTTTTTAAGAGAAGTGAAACGACCTCTGTTTTGGGGTACTGGATCCATGTTTCACTTATTATAATATAATTTTCCGTAACTAGAATGTCTTAGTTATGTTTGTTGTGTTTACTTTTTTAAAATAATCCCTTTCTCAATTATATTATGTCCAGCCCATTGACCGCTTTTATCACATGTATAGAATGAAAGCAAGAGATTGATTGCCATTGGCCGATGTAGATATTGGCTATTGTAGGGAGGAAATGTACGAGAAGTTGGAAAACGCATATTTAAAATCATTAGTGATTTTTTAGCTTATTGAAACTTCATGAAGGTTCTTTTCCTGATTCATGTAGCCTAATGTCAATAATAAATTTTGCCACAAGTATAACCACAAGATGGTGCTCTTCAGGTGTGTAGCTCCAGCATTTTTATTTGGGGGGGGGGGCAAGAGGGTTCTTCGTCCGCAGAGTCAGGGGGCAAGGGCTATATAATAATTTTTCTTGAAATTATTGTGAGGGAGCAATCCCCCCCCAACGACGCCACTGGTGCTCTTAATTATATAACGACACAATTTGCCCAATTAGTATAAGCACTAATTTACCAAAATGTTTTCTTATTTGTCAACTTTCATAAAATAACTAAATCTTATTATTTTGCTTTCGTGAAGCAGCCTCTTTCTCAAATGCATTATGCCCAGCTCATTGTCAGTATTCATAATGGGTTAACAAAAGGGAATTTTGACCACTTTTATCCTATGTATAAAATAATAGCAAGAGACTGAATGTCATTGGGCGATGTAAATATTGGCTGTTTTAGGGAGGAGAATTCCAGAAATTAGAAAACGTGTTTCTGAGTCATTAGCACTTGTTTTTCTTACTAAAACTTAATGAACGGTTTTTTTTCAGATTCATGCAGCCTAGTGTCAATAATTTTTGTCATGAGTCTAATCATAAGAGAGTGCTCTTAATTACATAATAACACAATTTCCCCAAGTAGTGTAAGTCTCAATTCATCAAAATATTCTCCTATTTATGAACTGGGAAGCAATTTAAGACGATTCATCAAGGTTATGTAGCAAATAAGGTCATCAGAAGCAGTCAATTCCTAGTTAACGGCCTTTCTTCTATTAATCTTCGGGATAGTTGGTTGAGCTGTCATCATGATGATAAATAGGTTTAATGTTGACTATCTGAGAGGCGAATCCGTAATTGCAGGTCAAAGGTATAGACAACATAGCCAAGATGTTTCAATTCTAGCTATAGACGGGAAAATTGTGTGGGAAACTAATGAGACTAATGAAAAAATAAGCGCCCAAAGTAATACTCAAAATATGGATTAATGATTATATGGGTTAATGATTATATTAATATGGATTAATGATTATAAAGATATACTTGATTGGAATCAGCTGATGGAATTTAGAATCTGCAATTGATGCAGGAGAAGTATTTGTGTACCCTCAAATATCGATAAGTTAGTTCCCCCCCCCCTAATCCAAAATCTTGCATATATGTCTGACATTGACGTTGGTTGGATTTTTCAGGCTGTTGGAAATTGAAACTGTGTAATTTACACTGGGATTTTTTTTTGGGGGGGGGGAGATATTACATGCCTAACACGTTTAAATTTTAGTTGTAAATTTGCGGAATGTTGTGCTACAAATTGATGAAATACAAAATTATAAGACCAAAATTGTGCCTAAATCTCTGACAATAACCAACTGTATTATAGACAAACTGCGGTTGCTTAGTTTCAAGGTCACCCAATGGCAATGACGAGTTTCCTTCATTTTCAAAACAATCAAGACATGCCAAACCAAACTAAGTTTAACTGATACCGTTATAGCGGGCTTAGCCCGAAGGGCATGGAAAGCTGGTAAAAGGCTGATTTTCCGACGACTTAGCATGGGGGAAAAAACCGGACAGTATTCCTACTTTTACTACATTGTCTAGGATCTTCTCTAAAAAGCGGGAAATTTTGTAGTCAATCGGATAATTGAGGATAATAGTACGTATTCTTATTGGATTAAAGCTGAAATTTCTCTGTGAGCAATAAATTTTAGGTCAATTTATAACTTATCCTAACCGAACATAAAATAATTTATGTTGAAACAAAAATTGTCATCTCCTGACACGTCTTTGCAAATAAAGCGTGGTTCTCGTCTGAAATCAAATAAAAAACAAGTTTTTTTCAACTGAAAGTAAGGAGCAACATTAAAACTTAAAGCGAACAGAAATTACTAAGTATATGAGGGGGTTCACCCCCTAGTCAATACCTCGCTCTTTACGCTAAAGTTCAAATTTTGTTCCAATTCTTTAAAAATGATCCCTGAATCACAAAGGTCGTTTAATTAGAATAGTTGGCTCTTTTGAAAGTACTAAAAAATTTTAGCGTAAAGAGTGAGGTATTGACTAGACGAATCCCCTCATATACGTAATAATTTCTGTTCGTTTTAAGTCTTAATGTTGCTCCTTACTTTCAGTTGAAAAAAATTACTTTTTTTATTTAATTTCTGATCGTTTTTTAAATAATACTGGGAAATCCGGCGTCCCCTTCATAGAAATGTCCCTTCCTCCATGAAAATATCCTCCATGAAAAAATCCTCCCATGTGACCCTCTCCCCCGCCCCCCCCCCCCCCCCTACCAGAACAAACACCTCCTGAAAACGTCTGTATACTTCCCAATAACCATTACTATATGTAGGCTGAACAATGGGCAAAGTTAATAACTTGCACCCCTTCCCCCGGGGACTGTGGAGGATTAAGTCATTTTCAAAAACACAGTTATTAGATTGACGACTATGCTGAACAAAATTGCAATCTCAAAATTTTGATCGGATGACTTTGGGGGAAAATGAGCGTTGGGGGGCCTAGTTGCCCTCCAATTTTTTTGGTCACTTGAAAAGGGCACTAGAGCTTTAATTTCCATTCGAATGAACCCTTTTGCGATATTCTAGGACCACTGAATCGATACGATAACCCCTGGAAAAAAACAAACAAACAAAAAAAATAAATAAACACGCACTCGTGATCTTTCTTCTGGCAAAAAAAAAAAAAAATTCCAAATTTTTGCAGATAGGAGCTTGAAACCTCTACTGTAATGGTTTCTGATACGCTCAATCTGGTGGTGTGATTTTCATTAAGATTCTATCACTTTTAGCGGGTGTTTCCCCCTTTTTTCGAAAATAAGGCATTTTTTTCAGGCTCGTAACTTTTAATGGGTAAAACTAAACTTGATGGAACTTATATATTTAAAATCAACATAAAAATACAATTCTTTTGATGTATCTATTGTTATCAAAATTCTGTTTTTAAGAGTTACGGTTACTTTCGAGCCGGGTCGCTCCTTACTTACAGTTCGTTACCACGAACTGTATGAAACAACTTCTGAACGATAGAAGTATATACGTATTTGTCTATGCATTTATATAAATCTATTATTTTTTATGTGGTGAGTGATTCTAAAGACACAAATAAAAATGTTTTATTTGATCAGGGTAAATCTGGGCTGCTTTAAACTAAACATCATAATGACAACTTTAATGTGATATTTAAAGCTGCACTTATCATTCGCTAGGGACACTTTAAAAATCTAGTCACTGCCTTAATTCTAATTTTTAGATTGTATTTGTATTCAACCTAGTGTAGTAAATTCAAGATACTTTCTGAGCCTCAGGGATGGTAACTCATTTTTTTTTTTTTAGCTAGCAGATCTATGCTTAATCGCGCAAAAATAGTACTCGACAGCGTCTGGTTAGTTTTATTTATGTTTTTATATAAGTAAAACAAATAATTTTAGTTTTATTTAAGTAAGTACTTTATTTGATCAGGATAACCCAAGGCTGCTTTAAACTAGGAATTAAAACCGCTAAGTTTGTGATATTCAAGGCCCACAGGGGACCCTTTAAAATATAGTAATGACTGGTTTAATCCCTTTTTTAGGTTACATCTCTTTTCTACATAACGTAGTAAATCCAAGACACAACACAATGCTTCCAGAGCCATAGGGATGGCAGCACTGTTTTTTGAGCTGATTTTTTTTTTTCGGCAAGTAGATCTATGCTTAATCGTGCGAAAATAGTACTTGGCAGTATCTGATTAATTCAGTCAAATGTTTTATTTACTTTAAACTGGGAATCATAAACACTTCGTTAAGTGATATTTAACGTTATGTGATATTTATCATTTAAAAATATAGTAATCACTAGTTCACTCGTTTTTTTCAGGTTTCATATCTTTTCTACCTAACGTAGTAAATCTAGGACACAATACAATGTTTCCTGAGCCAAAGGGATGGCAGTACTGTTTTTTGAAGAATTTATTTTTCGGCTTGGAGATCTATGCTTGCTCTTTCAAAAATAATACTTGGTAGCATCTGGATAATTTCAGTCAAATGTCTTATTTGGCCACGGTAACTCAATAGTGGTGTTTTTTTTGCGTGGTTGGTTCCGTGGTTTAATCGTGTTTTGCCATTTTTGCGTTTTCGACAAAACACGTAACAGCATGTTTTAACAAAACTTCGTTTTTTTGCGAAACACGAAACATCATGTTGCCTGTTCGACTGTCTGATTCCTCAAACTTGGAACTTGCTCTTTGTGCGTGTTGCGTGTTCGATTGGTCCCTATCCAGATAGAAAAAAGTTATCTGTAGATGACAAAAGAAAGGATAAGATGGAAGGGAAGAAAATGGACATAGATCCTGCTGAATATGTGTTTTTGAATAGAGGCCAAGATGAAACATAATTGTACAAGAAAACAGACAAGTAAAAAGCTCAGAATTTTTCCACATGTTTCCACAGTTTTGAATATTTTGCCACTTTTCCTAAAATGCGTTTTTAGACGTTCAACCAGGAACATGGACAGAGAACACGAAAGCGACAAAAACTGCGTTTTTGGGCTAGAACATGAAACTTGGAACATGAACCATGAAACACGGAACTTCGAAAAAAAAACGCAGCTAATGATGATATAAACTAGGCATCATGAACAGTTACTGAACAGTTAAGAAGAAGTTACTCTTTAAAAATATAGTAATCACTGGTTTAATCTTTGCTCTTTTTTAGGGTACATCTATTTTCGACCAAACAAAGTAAATCTAGGACACAATACGATGCTTCCTGAGCCAGGGGAATGGCCGCACTATTTTTTGAACATATTTTTTTTTTAAGCTGCCAGACCTATGCTTAATCGTGCAAAAATAATACTCGGCTGCATCAGCCTTCTGCTCTAGGAAGCCTCACGTGCGCCAACCAAAAAAAAAGGTAGAATGTGTGGTCTTGAACAGGGATAACACAGAATACCTTTCAAGAAGTGTTGAGCTTTTATTTGATATAATATGCTACAGACGTTCAGTAATAACAAAAAGTGGAGCAAAACAATCCCGCTATAGACAAGCGATTCTCTAAGCAGTAAAAAAAAATACAGTGCTACTGACAAAAAGCAATGAACAAGCGTTTTGAAAAAATGTGATGTGAAAAATTTGTGAAATGAAAAAAATTGGATTGAAAAAATAGTCACAGAAAGATCATCTCATTTCACTGAAATTCAAAGCAAATGTTGTTTATAGAATACCAAAAAGCCTAGCGACTCCTCATTTCGATTGCATGATATTTCTGTTGCTAATTCTATTGTGACATATAGAAGTCAAGCGTTCGTGGTTTTTGACAAAGGTTGAAGGTACAATAGCTACCACTTCCGAATGAAAAGTCAAATTATACATCTATGGAACAACTACACACTTAGATTTGACCTGAAATGTTGCATACCTTTCGTCCAACAACATTTAAACCACGGAAAATAAATCTGTACAGCTTATCGAATCTAGATAATTGCAGCAATCCCAAATGTTGTGTGTGTTATAGAGAAAAACCAAAATCAGTATTTAAAAACAGAATGAAATTGAAATTCCACATTCCAAAACAAACAAAAAACAATGACTTCAAGACAGGTCTATAAAACATATAATGTATGTGTTCAAACCTGTAACCTTTTTATAAGTTTTGTTGATCGACCGTGCATACCACAAAGGAATTGAAAGACATGAACAATCGTCTGAAACACATTTAAATAAAAAAAAAACATGTTTTTTTTTAACTGAAAGTAAGGAGCAACGTTAAAACTTAAAACAAACAGAAATTATCCCGCATATGAAGGGTTGCCTCCTCCTCAATACCTCGATCTTAACGCTAAAGGTGTTATCACTTTTAAAAAAGTTTCTTGTTCTAATTAAACGGCCCCTGTGTTTCAGTAGCCGTTCTTAAAAACTGGGACAAACAGTCAAACTTTAGCGTAAAGAGCAAGGTATTGAGGAGGGGAAACCCTTCATATACGGAATAATTTCTGTTCGTTTTGATTTTTAATGCTGCTCCTTACTTTCAGTTAAAAAAACATATTTTTTAATTTAATTTCGGTTCGTTTTTCAAAGTCAGCCTCCATGAAATATACCCCCTCCCTCACAAGAGATTTCTCCATGAAAATTTCATCCAAAGTAAATTACAACCGCCCGTCAAGCTCCCTCCAGACTGTTCCATCCACGCTGAAAATCTCCCCTCCACGTAAAATTTCTTGCGGGCGATTCAGCCTGAAAAAGTATTCTTAGCATTCTTTCAATTGAAAAATACTTTAATCTCTAATCGGGTTCTGCATCACTCCGGAAATGCCCCCTTCCGTAGATTTTTTTCCGGAAATCAAAACATGCGGAAAATAGCCCCCGGATAATTCCCCTGGAACATCTCCACTTGCAAAATTGAGTTGGGAAAAATTATGTAAAACAATTAACAACAAATTTTGTATAGGAATTCTGTCAAATCCCCCAGTGTACAATTTTCCCTGGAATTTTCACCCCCCCCCCTCCATAAATTTCCCTTCCGAAGAAAATCTTCCCAAAGGAAATCCAACCCAAGCACAGAATCCCCTCCTCCCCCCCCCCCCCCCGAAAAATGTCTGTACAGTCCCAAATATACGTAATCAACGGGCAAATTTCATAACTTAGAGGCCTCTCCCCACGAAGAGTGGGGGTCATTTTACCCTAGCGACATAGTTATTTCATCATTCAACTATACTCAACAAAATGGCTATCTCGAAATTTTGATCTCAGATAACTTTGGGAAATAAATGGACGTGGAAGGGAGGCCAGTTGCCTCCAGTCTTTTTTGTCACTTAAAAAGGGCACTAGAATTTTTAATTTCCGATCGAACGCACCCTCTCCCGATCGTCTAGGACTATTATTTCAATACGATCACCCCTGGTGAAAAAAAAACAACAACAAAAAGACAGAAAAAAAAAACAACAAAAAACAAATAAACACCAATCCGTGATCTTCCTTCTGGCAAAATTCCACATTTTTGTTTATAGGAGCTTGAAACTTCTACAGTAGAGTTCTCGGGTACGCTGAATCTGATGGTGTGATTTTCAGATTCAAAGAATTGCAAGATTCCTTAAATTTTAGGGGGTGCCCCCCCCCTATTTCAAAAATCAGGCAAATCTTCTCAGGCTTGTATCTTTTGATGAGTAACACTAAACCCGATGAATATTATATGCTTGAAATAAGCATAATAAGCTGATTCTTTTGATGTATCTATTGATATCAAAATTCCGTATTTTAGAGTTTCGGTTACTATTGCGCCGAGTCGCTCCTTACTTACAGTTCGTTACCGCGAACTTTTTGAAAAGCTTATCATTCATAATCTGCACTAGGAAGTGTATTTGTTTGAGCTTTTATAGTTATTAAATAAAAAAAACAAGTTTTTTCAACTGAAAGTTAGAAGCAATATTTTAACTTAAAACGAACAGAAATTATTACTCATATTAGGGGGGTTGATCCTCCTTGACGCCACGCTCTTTACACTAAAGTTCTTAATACTCTTGAAAAAAGCTCCTTATTGTTCTAACTAAACGAACCTTGTGTATTAGGAGTCGTTCTTAAAGAATTGGGACAAAATTCAAACTTAAGCGTAATAAGCTAGGTGTAGAGGAGGGGCAACCCCCCTCATATACGTAATAGTCTTATACTTAAAAGTCTTATCTGAGAGTTCGTTGGGTAAACACCTTATTTTTGGATACAGTCTGCTAATACAATAAGCTTAAACTTGTGTGATTTCCACACAAGATATGGACATTTATTGAAAATTCATTCATAATCCGTCAGATGTATAGGTCCTAAGGTTTGTAATTCTCTTCCAGTGAGCATTCGGGCGGAGGAGCACCTTGGTTTGTTTAAAAGAAAAATAAATTTTTTTTTATAATTAGAGATTGGTCATAATTTGGTTGTTTATTTATTATTATTTGTTTCCATTTTTTTTTTTTTTTGTTCATTTGTTAAGAGTTTTGCTTGTTAAGTGTTTGCTATATATGTGGTCGTCCAGTATCAAGTGCTTTTACGATTTTCTTTGGGCAGCCACTTGGATTAATGTTATGTGTTATATCATTTTGTAATAAACAGAATTGAATTGAAAAATTGAATTGAATCGGATTATTTTCATTTGCTGGCTAACAGGTAGTTTTGATATTTGAGTGCAATTTCCCTTTGGACTTAGATATTTATTAAGTACAAAGATTTTTATACAAAGACTTAATAACTTGAATATATTTCAATTTTACTAAGTATCTGGTTCTTGTGATATCAACTTGAAACTGGAAACGGAAATTCTCTCGGCTGTATGATGGAGTGCAAATTCTTGCATAAAGCAGTGCTGAACTATGTATATCGCTCGACGGAAACTGGTATAAAATCTGACTCGCTAATTACAACGGGTGTTCAGTTCTTTGAAAAAGAATTTTTCAAACTATAACCTTTAACGTTAATATCATTCGAAAAAATGAGTTACCATCCCTGAATCAACAAAAAAATTTTTTTTTCTCAAAACGAAGTGCCTTTGAAAAATAATTAATAAATTGTGCCCACTTCGCTCTTTACATAACGTTATTGCAATATTATGATACGATTTTAATATGACGTCATTAGGGTTGCAACCTGAATGCAGCCTTTTATATTTATAAGTGACGTCATCAAATGAACCTTAGTGGAGTGAATAAATGACGTCATCGCTGTTATATATATCGGTATCCCCAAATTTCGAATTTCCAAAATTCGATTCTTTTGATGTATCTATTGTTATCAAGACTCTGTTTCTTAGAGTTTCGGTTACTATTGAGCTGCATCGCTCCTTACCTACAGTTCAATACCACGAACTGTTTGATATCCTTAAGAAAATTGTCTCACCCATTCAAAAGAAATCTAAATATAACTGTAATGCATGTTTACAATGGGTAATTAATAAGTTTACAATGTGTAACATGACCTTAAATGAAGGTCAGTAAGAGAGTAAATTTGATTCTAATTGGTAGATTATTTTCAACTGACCAATCGTAGGTCATTTTACATTCTTACATTAAGTAGCTTACGTTACATAATGAAAATGTGATGCTGATGCAAGTCAGTGTATTTTTCATAAGACTTAAGTCCACAGAACTATATTCCAAGCTAATATATTTGAAAATAGATTATTCTAAGTCCTAAAAAATCTTTTGGAGTAATTTAAGAAGAAACTAAATTTTATTCTTTCTCTGGGAGGAACGGTCAAGATATTTTGAATGATGGGACACCACTTATCATTTAAAGCTAACTTATACCCTTTTCGACGATTATTTCTAGTTTTTCGGTCTCAAGGCAGAAGAGCACCCCCCTCCCCACCATAATAGGCAACCCAATGTTCAGTAGTGCAAAAACTAATTACTCACTAAAAAATAAAGGAAACAATCCTCACAATTCATTTAAACGAGATACATGCATGAATACTTACTTTTGACAAAGCTCTTTTAAATCTGCTTAGCCCTCTCTTAATATGATAAAAGTTTTAAATTCTAATGAAAGAAAGCACTAGATTGGCTTTTATCATAACTCTAAAGACAGTAAAAGGATTTGAAAATCCTATAGAGTACCTTACCAACAATATTCTCCCTAAAGCCTGAGACCTAGAAATGGCTTACTGGTTCAACAAAACTGCAGGTAAATATATTTAAGTGTTAGCTTCTGGAGGTAAAATTATGTACAAAAGCTATGATTTCTTATAGGTAGCGTCAGCGGCGGTAATCCAAAAAACGGTATGTTACACAACCCAAACAGGAGAGCAGAAAAACTATAAAATTTGTCTTGGGTTAATTAAAAAATAATAATAACAATACATCCAAGATGCCGTAAAATATAAATCGTTATCGAAAAATTACATTTCCAACTGCTTCTGTGAGTGATTAAATAAAAAAAAAACAAGTTTTTTAACTGAAAGTAAGGAGCGACATTAAAACTTAAAACGAACAGAAATTATTCCGTATATGAAAGGGGCCTGTCCCCTCATAAATACCTCGCTCTTTGCACTAAAGTTTTTTATTGTTTTAAAAAATAAAGTTGTGTGACAGATTCAAACTTTAGCGTAAAGAGCGAGGTATTGAGGAGGGGACAGCCCCTTTCATATACGGAATAAGTTATGTTCGTTTTAAGTTTTAATGTCGCTCTTTACTTTCAGTTAAAAAAACTTGTTTTTTTTAGTTAATATCTGAACGTTTTTGAATTAATGCAGCTTTGATTTTGGCTCACCGTACATGAATAATTAAAACGAAATTTGCATATTAATTTTACTTTTTTGGCTAAATGGTTTTCTTGAAATTTTGTTCTGACGTAACTTACGAATTAACTTACGTAACGAACTTCTATATTCCTATGTTTTATTACGTACATTAGGGAGTTTGCCCCCTAGTCGGTACCTTGCTCTGTACGCTAAAGTTCGAATTTTGTTCGAATCGCAAACCCCTGAATCACAAAGGCCGGTTAATTAGAATAGATAGCTTTTTTGAAGCTACTAAAAAAAAACTTTAGCGAAAAGGCCGAGGTATTGACTAGGGGGCGAACCCCCTCATATACGTAATAATTTCTGTTTGTTTTAAGTTTCAATGTTGCTCATTACTTTCAGTTGAAAAAACTATTTTTTTTTATTTAATTTCAGATCGTTTTTTAAATAATGCTGGGAAATCCGGAGCCCCCTTCATAGAAATGTCCCTTCCCCCAAGGAAACATCCTCCATGGAATGATCCTCCCCCGTAACGCCCTCCTCCAACATCCCCACCCATCAGAAAAAAATCCCTCCTGAAACGTCTTTATACTTCCCATTAACCAATACTATGTAAACAATGAGCAAAGTTCATAACTTCCAGCCCTTCCCCCGGGAACTTTGGGGGATTAAGCCACCCTCAAAGACATATTCATTAAATTTTTAACTATTCTGAACAAAATGGCTATCTAAAAATTTTGATTGGGTGACCTTGGGAAAAAACTGAGCGTGGGAGGGGGCCAAGTTGCCCTCCAATTTTTTCGGTCACTTAACAAGGACACTAGAACTTTTAATTTCCGTTCAAATGAGCCCTCTTGTGATATTCTAGGACTACTGGATCGATACGATCACCCCTGGAAAAAAAATAAAATAAACACGTATCCGTGATCTTTCTTCTGACAAAAAATACAAAATTCCACATTTTTCCAGATAGGAGCTTGAAACTTCCGCAGTAGGGTTTTTTCATACGCTGAATCCGATGGTGTGATTTTAGTTAAAGTTCTATGAATTTTTGGGGGTGTTTCCCCCTTTTTTCGAAAATAAGGCAAATTTTCTCTGGCGCGTTGCTTTTGATGGGTAAAACTAAACTTAATGAAAATTATATATTTTAAATCAACATAAAAATTTGATTCTATTGATGTATCTATGGGTATCAAAATTCCGGTTTTTAGAGTTTTGGTTACTATTGAGACGGGTCGCTCCTTACTTACAGTTCGTTACCGCGAACTGTTTGACACAAGATGACAAAACGACATAACACATTTGGCAAGATTTTTAACTTTTAGATGTCCTGAAAACCAAATAAGATAGGAAAACGGATTAGACTTGTAAACAGGCTAGACCAAACGATGGAACTTATTTAGTTGGAGGGGGTGATTTTAACGTCAAGTTTCCAATTAAAGGCACACAACGTCTTGTGAATTATCAAATTGGAAGTTCCTACCTCATTCCTGTCGACATGATCTTTACTAAACAGCGGGTGACTAATTATCGTTCTGAAATTGTAGGAGCTCAAGGCCATACCCAGGATTTCTTTTCAGAGGGGGTTTTACTGAAAAAAACATTTTTTGTTGGGGGGGGGTTTAAACATAAAAACTAAAAAAACGCATACACAATTTGTTTATGTCCATTTTTGTTACGTTTTTACGAGTCAGACGATCATTTCGGGGGGGGGGAGTTCAAACCCCTGAATCCCCCTGGGTATAGCCTTATAGGAGCTTCAAACAACATTGCTGAATTTAACGATCCTTAATGAATTATCATTGAGGCAAAAGTCGGATGTGAATTGTGCTTTCATTGTATTTTGTCTTTCAGAGTCCACTTTGAAATAGCGTATAACACCATTATGTGTTAATTTGTTTGAGTTTCGAAGGACGGCAAGCCAATATATTATGACAGAGATGACACAGTTTATATATATCAAAGGATAGATACTGCGCAACAGTGTATCATTTATACCAGCCCCAATAACAATTAGGTTCTTGTATAGTAAAATTATCGCGGAAAATTCAGCGGAACCCACAAGTACTAAAATATAATTTTTTTTCTTCCAAATTACTTTAAAAATAAAAAGTCCTCAAAAGAGCAAATAGAGTTAATTACATGAACTTTATAGGGAAAAAACTAAACATCATTATAGGGCGCGTCTCATAAGTGTACTTTCATACTCGCCTGATTGTGTACTCAATTTAAATACCTACACTAAACAAATCAGTTTACAAAGACAAAGAATCAGTCAACACCAAACAAGGAATTAGTCCAAGCGATACTTACCCGGCAGCCCCATGTCACCTTTCTCGCCCTTTTCTCCACGGTACCCTCTTTCTCCAATTTCTCCTTTTGGCCCTTGGGGTCCCGGAAGCCCACGTTCAGCAACTTCACCATTTATACCCTACATGAATAATTCACAAGAGTTAAATTAATTATAAAGACTGATTAATGATGAAAAATACAACAAAGAACACAGAAACCATTTTTTAATCTCAAAATAGGATGAAAACTTAATTAATTAGATTAAGTAATTGCGGGACACACAAAGATACTTTATTTTTTGGATATTAATTTTTTTCAAAATATTATTAATTCGGCTACAATTGTATATGTAATCTGCTGCCTTTCATAGCAATTTTGTAAAAAAAATCAAATAAAAAAAATTAGCTGATACACATGTACCCACAAAAAAAAGGCAAAAATCATGATATGTTTTTTTTTCTGCTACGCATTGAAGGTTCACCAAAAATATTGCGTCCCAGTCATTACATTCCTATTTAAATTTTGACAACGTTTCCTCTCTCGTTGAAGAAATTGACATAATTGTTTTGTGCATATTCTATTTATAAATCTAATAAAGCTAAAATAAACATGTCATTATTTTTAAATTTTTATACAATTATGTGTCCTTGCATTATACTCCAAGCGCCGTGATGTTACTGCCACTTGGCCGAATATGGCCTGCCAGTTGTTTTCTTTGCGGGTCAGCTTTATAAGATTTTTTTTTCCCGAATGAGACTGTATTATTATATCCACTAACGCACAGGAATAGGAAATATTTGCTAATTAAAATTCATCAATTTTGTTCATTTTTCAAAAATAAAAATTACCAGTTCAAAAGTCCTTAAAGAAAACTTGAATACTAAGACGATTTGTTTTTAGACAGTTAAGAAAGCTACAAACTCACAAGTAACAAGCAAGCAAACAGAGAAAGGAATCAGCTTAAAATAGTGTCATGCTATGTAAAAAAGACAAAAAAAAATCAAAAAATATTTTGAGTAGCATTAAGAGAATAGCGAATTAGGAGAAGGATGAATGCATAAACATCCCATCGTTTAGAATCGTCTAATTAGAGCTATTTAAAAGTATCTAATGAGGAAGTGTTCTTTAGACATAAACTAGCTTATAAGCGAAAGTTTTATTTGCTTGATCAAATTCTCAAGAGTAAGATATTAAAATTATCACCTCTCAAAAATAATAAAAAACAACAGAGAGTTGGGGATAAAACTCACTTAAACAATCAATGAAAATAGCCGAAAGATTTTTTTTTTTAAGTACAACATGTTAAAGCTCATTTATATTACACTTACAAGACACATAAATGCTGAGATAATAGCTTATACGACATAGATTGAACGATGGGGTTGTAAAAACCCTACCCATTCGTCCAGTGGCAGAATATATAATTTTGATTCTTACAAGGAGAACTTTTTTTAGCCAAGAAATTTGAAATTCTAATAAATATCATAGGGGTGTAATATAACAGTTTAAACAACACAGCTCTTCAAAGAGTGCAATAAAGCTGCAAACAAAGCAGTTATGGGCGTAGGGAGGGGGTCAGGGGGGGCAGCTGCCCCCCTAGACCTTCAAATTTACATTAGATATGGCTGAAAAACCAGATGGTAAAATTCCATCACACTATCGACTGCTCCCCCCCCCTAGACAATATGCTGCCTACGCCCATGAAAGCAGTTCAGTTTTTATAGTGTCACCGGTATGGGTGCTGATAGAATATTTTTCGGGGGACGGTCAGACCACCCAATTTTGTCGGCGACGATGTAATCAATTTTTTTTTTTAGAAAAGTATAAACCTATCTCCCCCCTATTTTCTAAAAAGTTTTTAACCCTTCTATATTTTCTGTCAACCAGGGTTGGAGGGGATGTCCTGTCCCTCTTATCCCCCTCTCCGTTCTCACCCACGGACACCCATTAGTAATTGTTTGTTTCATCATGCATGAGAATTTTACAGAACGAAACAAAAGGACAAGTAGAAATAAAATTACATTATGTGGTTATGTTTTCAGATTTAAATAGAATTGGATGCTGTTTTTACTGCATGTCACCTGACGATGACGAAGAGCCTTATTAAAACCCTCAGAGAATCTGTCAGATTATTGTCCTGGTACTTGTTATTTGAAATGGATGTCTCAACCACCTCTGTCAATCATCCAACTAATTTATTTCAACAGCACAAGAATTAATCAGTGATTTGTCAACAGAACGAAAAGAAAATTTCCACGCCCATAAGCGACTGAGGAAACATTCAGAATTTACCGGGTCTAAGCTTTAAGAAAATTTTTTTTTGCAAGACAGTGGATTTCCTATCTTTGTTATCAAGGCCGCATCAGGGGGGGGGATTAGGGGTTTAACCCCCTTTCCGAAATGTTTATCCGACTCGTAAAAACTTACTAAAAATGCATATAAACAAATTTTTGAAGCGTTTATTAAAGTGTTTTATACCCCCCTAAACAAAATTCCCCTCTTCCGAACAAAAATCCTGGATATGGCCCTGTTTATTATGCTTCGGTTTGGGGAGGAAAAATATAACTGGCTTACCAAACGAACAGGGGTTCAGGGGTTCGAGTCCTGGTGTCGCTGGCTATTTGGTTTGGAACGGGGGTCAATGGCGTGACCCTGTAAGCTCGGCCAGAGTCGACCCATCTCTAAATGGGCACCTGGATAAATCTGGGGGGGGATACGAAAAGCGTCGGATGATTTGCCCCCCACCACGCATTGCACTCCCGGCTGAAGGCTTAGAATCAGGAGATCAGCACCTGCGCAACGCAGACCTTTGGTCAGCATGCAAAAAAGTGTTTTTTTATACCAAACGAACAGCTAATAACTTCTCGCTCATAGGTGAGCTGCGGTCATATCTTTAAGGAGGGAAAAGATAAATAGTTTTCCTTCAGGAGGGTCCATTGTTTATAAAAAAAAACTTTTTAGACTCAAATTTTTGGAACCGTTTTCATACGTAGCCCGAAAATTTCCCAAGAAGTGCTTTCCATCAAGTTCAGAGGATGTAATTTTGTCCCTGTGTCCCTTCCCTCTGTAGTCGATTTATGTAGCCCTATTCGTTTTTAATACTGTCTTTGCGTGCATACTATGAATGCGGTAATATAGTAAGATTCAGTCTTATCTGTAAAATTACAGTTGTTCAGCTATTGTTCAGTTTTTTAGTTGTACATTTTTCAGTTGTACAACTGTTCAGTGTAAGCTATTCAGTCTTATATAGTAAAATTCAGAAAATCTCTCCTTGCGTGCACACTATGAATGCGGTAATATAGTAAAATTCAGGTTAGATTCTACAGTCAGATTGTCAGATTTTTATTGGGAAGATATCACCAAAAGGAACATCTCGCGTTTTTGAGGAACTATATAAGAAAAACTTGGAACTTAAAGTTAATCAAAAACCGTTAATTTTATTCTGTTAACCTTTAAATTAACGTAAAAATCAGAAAAATAACGTAAAAAATTCTTTAAAAATAATCAAAAATCATTTATTTTTATGAATAATAGTTTTTCCATTCTACAAAAAAGCAGACACTTTAGTAATGTGAGGTGTACGCGATGGCTACAAAACACTTTTATGCAGGCGGCAATAGTCTTTAAGGAAACTGATCTCTGCTTGACAGTATGGGGCGTGGGGTTCGATCCCAGTTACCGCAAGGCTGACGGGGAAGGGAACCCGTCGGTTAAGTAAAATCCTGCGAAACATCTATAGATGCCCTATGCGCCATAAATGGTCCAGAAGAATCCATCTATTTAAGCTATTCTACTTGCATTTGGCAATACTAGTGTAAACCTCTAACTTAGTTCTTTCTATATGCCCTTCTATGTTGGCAGATGTAATGGTTTACGTAAATTCCAAAGATAGACGATAAACGTTGGTACATGGTCTTTATTAAATAACGTGAGAATACACATAGAGAAAATAAGGTAGCACAAGAACAACTAACTACGACGAAGGCGAGAGATGGACTCCCTTTAGAAATGAGCGAAGAATGTAACTTTCCTGGAACGGAAGTTCCAGCCCTGGGAACGACCCCTTTCCCACGACTAGCTTTAGTCCCAAGAGCTCCCCCCCTGGACCGCTATCGTTGACACATAAATGCCCAACTAACTAAGAAATGAGATACCCGGAAATGCTTCTCGAATTGATGTTAAATACTTTACAGATTCTCCCCCCTGTTTTAAGTTAAATTTCCCAAATTTGGCTTATCCCCTTCTCATTAAACCCCCAAACTTTAATTGAATTCAAAACATTCCCTTCCCAAATTATTCACTTCTCGCCTACTAACATTCTACAGCATGAACTAGTAAACAATTACATAATACAAACACTACACAATACTTGCATAAGTAAAAACTTACATAGTATAAACGAACCACACCAATAACAGTAGTCGGAAACTGGATATTTTAACACTTCATTTTTCTTTGTATACTTTAAAATAGACTTGTTCCCCATACCCCTGAATTTGATTAGGACAAGGAAAGTTGGGATTATGTATAAACTTTGAATTAGGGCAAAAGGAATGACCGGGAAAGGCTAATTAATCCTGAAAATAACAGCGACAAATAAATGAAATTGCAGAAACTCTAAAAATCATACCATGCTGCAATGACGTTAAGATATTATTCCCAATAAAATCCTCGGGGTTTTATTGCTGCGGAACGCCTCGGTTTAGACCTATTTGGTTTTTCTCTACTAACTTGTGGTTCAACAAATGGCAGTACTACTGTTGATATCTCTACATAACTATTAGCGCTACGCATTAAAACCATCCCGTGAGGCATCAACCTCATCTCGCGAGATATTACAACCAGCTCCCTCTCCCTGGGTAGCCAAACCGCCCTGCGAGGCATCAGTAACATCTCGCAGTGCAACAAAAAAAAAACCATCCCGTGAGGCATCAGTACCATCCCACGGGACCTCAAAACCAGCTCCCTTTTCCTGGGTAGCCAAACCGCCCTGCGAGGAATCAGTACCATCTCGCAGTGCAACAAAAAAAAACCATCCCGTGAGGCATCAGTACCATCCCACGGGACCTTAAAACCAGCTCCCTTTTCCTGGGTAGCCAAACCACCCTGCGAGGAATCAGTACCATCTCGCAGTTCAACAAAAAAACCCATCCCGTGAGGCATCAGTACCATCCCACGGGACTTCAAAACCAGCTCCCTTTTCCTGGGTAGCCAAACCGCCCTGCAAGGAATCAGTACCATCTCGCAGTGCCTTCTCATTATCATTGAGTCCAAATTTCACCCTCGTCAGCGCAGAAAGAAATTCATCGGAAAAAGAAGACGTGTCTCCTTTCCCCACTATCTGTTCTATCTGTTCATATTGTATTGCAACCTTATACGCATCACCTAAACCAAAAAAAAAAAATTCTGCACTATTCTCTAACAAATACCGTTTGTAGGACGGTCTGATCCACTCCTTGAATAAATTTAGAGCAAATCTTCCAAGAACTACATCATCATCCCTGGCTTCTAAGGACACCCTAAATGACCTTCCTAATTTTTGCATCCTTCTATAGAATAGATATACCCTTTTCCTTAAATTGAGCCACGCCTACAAACTCTGCAACCATTTTGCCTACTATTTTGCCTGGGGTATATACTACAAGTAATCCACCTTTTAAACTTGACAAATTTATAATCGTGGGATCCAGATTCCCAAAAAAAGGAGCGAAACAAACCATGGGCCAAAAATGACGCAAAGCTTTTGAATCAGACCAATTTAACAACAACTGAAATTTTTTTTAACTTTGCAACAAACTCAATTTTTGTAACTTTGTAACAAATTTTGTAACAAACTTAATTATTTTTCCACTTTCTGACTTTGTGAGTGGCGTTATTACTAAAAAAAAGGGTCAATTAGCAATCCTATTACTTGGGACTGTTGAGGCTGTTCTATTGGAGGATTAATTGGGTTGGTGCTCAGGGGAGTTGGAGGGTTTGTTGGGACCCATGTCTTGATCTTTTGAAGGTAATCATAAAGTTCATCTTGATCGAAATCAGGATCATTTGAGTCAAATAAAAGAGGTGGAAATATGCCATTTCTCCTCCACTGTTTTACAAAATCAAAAGCAACCTTTTTGTTATATCCAATTTCCACAGGATCAAGTATAGGAATAAAAACTGACATATTGAGATCAAAATTTGAAAAAGCAATTACTCTAAAAATTTAAATGTTGGTTTTAAACACAATTCTATAATTACGGACGCTAGACTTTGGGCAATTAACTTCACTTCTAACAACAAGGGTCTAATAAAATTTACTGGGTTGGTTAACCGCGTTAAATCACTTACGAAAGGTCGTTTGTCTTACATCCAATTGCAGTTGGTCTCAATTAAATCACTAGCGTCAAATGGAGTCACAATTGAGAATTAATTTTCGATTATCGAATTCACAATGTTAAATTTTGTTTGGAAACTGTCAAATGTAGATCACACGTCGACTGTATAAAATCAGGTAAAAAAAAACACCAAACGTAGAATGGCTAAGTGAAGGTAGAAATCAACCGGAGACTTTCAGTTGTAGAAATTTGAATTAGTATGTAGAAGCTATCGCGAGGAAATCCATATTAGGCATTGTGTAACAGCTTATTTCAAAATGTTCATTTAAAAGAAAGTGTTTCTCAAGAAGGCGCTTTGAATAGAAAAAAGTTCAATACCTCGTAACATTTCGATGTCTTTTTATCAGTCTTTTGTAGTATTTGCGGCTCAATATCACAAGCAATTTTGGTAGCGGGCGAAATAGCTCTTCAATATGTTGCCAGTATTTAGCGTAAGATGTCGTAAGTACTTATAACGGTCACTCAAATGTCACTTGGAGGTTTTCCCCTAGTGATATATGCTCCACTAGTCTTAACCGCTTGCCACCACTCTGTGAACCTCTCTTTAGTTCTTTCTATATGCCCTTCTATGTTGGCAGATGTAATGGTTTACGTAAATTCCAAAGATAGACGATAAACGTTGGTACATGGTCTTTATTAAATAACGTGAGGATACACATAGAGAAAATAAGGTAGCACAAGAACAACTAACTACGACGAAGGCGAGAGATGGACTCCCTTTAGAAATGAGCGAAGAATGTAACTTTCCTGGAACGGAAGTTCCAGCCCTGGGAACGACCCCTTTCCCACGACTAGCTTTAGTCCCAAGAGCTCCCCCCTGGACCGCTATCGTTGACACATAAATGCCCAACTAACTAAGAAATGAGATACCAGGAAATGCTTCTCGAATTGATGTTAAATACTTTACACTAGCACACTAGTTGTCGACAGTTGGGCGACAGTGCATTTTCGTACATCGTAATAAATCCGTAGCTTTTGCTAATAGGGCTGCTTTTCAATAATTTACTACAGAAGGATAAAAAGTTGACATCATCAAAGAGTTTGCAAATTTGCAGAGAAAAATCACAATTTTAGTAGAATTTTCCAATTTTGACATTCCTACTTTGCCAAAAAATCGCGTTAGTTATTTAGTGAGCTCCAAGAAAAACAAGGCTGCTCACATAAACAAGGCTGCTCTGTCTTTACCAGTCACGACGTTTGGTGGAGACATGGGAATGTAACAACTATGGCAAGACACACTAAAAGAGTAAGGGGTAAAATTGCAAGTGAAAAGACATGCGCACATGTGACAAATACTGTGGATCCCCCTAGCGAACCTTAAAGCAAAGGGTAATGCAGTTAATTGTCTCCAGTTTAGCATTTATACAGGATTTATTGATTTTTAAATGCTATAACTGCAATTTCAAAGCCCTTTTCGACCTGAATGGTTAAGCAAGCCACATTAGGGAGTACAGATCTATTCATTGTCAGATTTTTTATAGCTTATTCGCGCAATATCCTATTGTGTGCTTTGCTCTTTTGTGTAGGCATCTATTTTATGTCAATCCAAAAGTTAATAAATAAGAAATTCTAGTGAAAGGCTTCATCTAGCATGATGAGAGGTAAAAATTATTAAAAAAACACACAAAAAATACAGATTCTATTGCATGCTAATTCTGATTATAAAAATTGATTGGATGTCTCAGAATTTTCATTCGATACAATTGTGTCCCTTTTTGAGCAAAAATGGTTGTTTTTCGCCACAAAATGGCAGAAAACATTGTTATGGACCTTTACCAAATTTACGTTTGAACGAGCTCTCTCTTAATGGTCTAGAACTAGAGGTTTGACACGATCACCCCGGGGGAAAACATGGAAACAAACTCACATCCGTGACCATACTTCTCGAAAGAAAATACAATGTTGAACTTTTTTAGATAGACTTGAAACTCCTTTTTTAGAGTTTCGGTTACTATTAGCACGGGCTTCTCCTTATTTATTGTTTTTTACTACGAACTGTTTAATCTATCCTCATTATCTAATCATGATCTCTGTTCAGCACCACAGTTTTCTTTCCATTAAGGCTTGTTTTAAAGTATCTGACATTTTGAGCAGTTAAAAAGGGTCGTGGAACAATAATGCAAATACAAAATTTTTAGAATAAAAATGAAAAAGGGGTCACGAAAAAATGATGAAAAGACAAAGTTCAAAGAATAAAAATGAAGAAAATTGTCTAATTTTGGAGTGTACTGTAGTGTCAGATTAAGATTATGTTGGATTTTTTTTGTACTTAGGTTTGAGTATGAGTGAGTTAAGCAGAAGGAAGGCAAAATACGGAAAATGAAGGGGTCTTAAAGCAAAAAAATAACAATATTATTTTTCAGTTTTGTAATTATAGTGTCACCGTGGAAAAGGTGCCCTTCCCAAAAATAAATATGATTGGTGTTTATCAAGTTTAATAAAATGTAAATATTGTTTTTCCTACGGGGAAATTTCTTAATTTTTTGATTTGTAAGTGTAGGTGGAACATAGAATAGTCTTTCTAAAAGAAATACATAGGTAAAAAAATTACAATCTTGTTGTTCATAAGGGACAATAACATGAAAACAACCAGAAGAATCAGAAATATATCTGCTGTATGTAATACAAATATATGCAAAAATATCCCGAGAAAAAAAAAACATAAGGGCTAGATTCGTCTAGGCTACTTTTTAATTTTTTCCTCGTGAATTACTTTGAAAGTAGCAAGGATATTATTTTTTTTACTGTCGTATTTAAAAATTGACTTCGAAGCTAGTAAAAAAGAATCCATTATGGCGTAAAGAACATATTTTAATATTTCAATATATATTCAATATTTTCAATATATATATTCAATATTTTAACTACCGGTTTGTTTTTATCCTCACTAATATAGAAAACTGATAAAAAGTTGTGTTCACTACTGCAGTAAGTCAAAAACTTTATTTGTTCCTTAAATAGATATGAAATTAACGATTCGGACTAGAAACCTGAAAAGTTTGGAATACATAAATTAAAAAAAGACCTACAATTTGAAGTTAATTTTGACTTGGTCGCTTTTATCCATGCCCTGCAAGAGTCCAAAATGTAAAAAAAAAACAATGGTGGAGGAATAGATTTAAAAACTCTAGAAATTTCAATCCGGCCAATTAATTTTAAGTTTTTTTTATTTATAGTAGGCCTACTTCCGGTTTTTTGAAATTCTCCATTTTTTACGCTCTAGACCTTTTTCAAAAAAAGCTATCAGGTTTTACTTCAGACATTTTTTCTTTTTTTATGGGAATTAAATCAGAAAAAAAACTAGGCCAAATTTTATATCCTTTTTCAAAGATCACTTGTGCAAAAATTCATTTTGCTGACATGTCGGGTGAAAGAGCAAGATCTCTTTTCATAACATAGGAAAATTAACATCACAATTGATTTTGGGACATTCAACTTAACTTCAGCTTGCATTACATTGGCAAAAAACAAAAAAAATTTTGGGGTTTATAAGGAACAACAAAAACAGTCAGAAGACTGAAAAAAATGCATCTATTTTGTGTTATAATAAGTTACGCAAAATACAACGAAAAAAAAAATATAATAAAAGCTAGATTTGTCTCGGCTACTTTTTAATTTTTTGCTCGTAAACTACTTTCAAAAATGTCTAATACTTTTTACTGGTTGGTACGACAAAAAATAGCCAAGACATCCTCTCTTTACTGTCGGCATTAAACATTTATTTCTGCTCTAACAAAAACGAATCTACTACTGCCTAAAGAACCTATTTCAAAAATTCGATGTAATTTTATCACCAATTGGTTTGTGCGATCACAATAATTGGTAACTCATGAATCAGTGGCAGTCACCATTGGATAAACTCCACCTTATGCTATATGAGCAAAAACTATATAATACAATGGTGAAGTTTACAAAAAAAATAAATAATAATAGTCTGAAGAATGACAAAATATATCTGCTATATATAATACAAATATTTGACGAATATTACAAGGAAGAAAAAATCATAAAAGCTAGATTGGTCTCGGCTACTGTTTACTTTTTTGCTCGTAAATTCCTTTCCGCAAATGTTTAAGAATTTTTACTATTTAGTACGACAAAAAACAGCCAAGACTCTTTTTTAGCGTCGCTAAAGACTACTCTAGTAAAAAAGGATTCACTAAAACGTGAAGAACCTATTTTAATAGTTCAATGTAAATTTTACTGCCAATTGGTTTGTGCGATCCCAATATTGGTAACTGAAGAATCGGTTGTAGTTACCATTGAATTTAGCAAAAACAAAATACAATTTTAAAGTTTTAACAGAACAACAAAAAACAATCAGAAGAATAAAAAAAGTGTATCTGGTATATATTAAAAATATATGACAAATATTATGATGAAGGAAAAATCATAAAAGCTAGATTGGTCTCTGCAACTATTTTTTG
>JAQQPU010002565.1:0-20607 GCA_029168905.1 Artemia sp. Kazakhstan ARC1039
CACAAATTGGTGAATGTCGACATTCACCGGTGAATGTCCGAAATACCTTTTTTCTCATTGGGTTTAATCAGCGTTGCCAGTCACATTTTTCAATTTAATGCAAGGTTCGATGATGACAGGTTAGGTTAGATTAAGTTTGGTTAGGTTAGATTTTTAACCCATTTCTGATATTTATAACCAAGTTTAACCTAACTTTAACTTTTACCATCATAGCTTGCATAAGACTAAAAAAGCTGGATCGCGAAGCTAATTGAATCCATTCAGAGAAATAGGAATTTCGGACATTCGCCGGTGAATGTCGATATTAACCAGATTTCGGACATTGATGGTAACATATATATACATAACATATAACAATGGTAGTAGCTCAGAACAACAAGAGTAATACATAGCAATAAGAATAGCAAAAACGGCAAACATAATCAGACACATAATACGATAATACAACAAAATAACACAAAATATTCGAACTTATAATAATAATGATAATAGTAATAACACGAATAATATTAACAAACCACCAGCTCACTAACCTTAAGCTACTCACAATTTACCAAAAAAAAAATTCTATGTGTCATGCCTACTCGGTCAAATTTACCCAACATTTAAGGTCATCAAGATCTCTACTTTTTGAAAACTTTCGTAGCCAATCAACCCGTCCAAAATACGCTGAAAATAGCACTTTTTCAGATTAACTAAATCCTTACATGTATCTATATAGTGGATAAGACTTGCCTCCTCTCCACACGTAGGGCACTGATAGGATCACTTATAACAATAATTTCCAATGCATCTCTTCTCACCAATACCCCAAAAATTGTTACGAATCGAAATTACTCATCTTACATCCTCCTTACTCATTAGATATACCTGAGTTACGTGTAAGAGATAATTTCATTACATTGCACATGACTGACTTGAGATACGTGCTTTATCCCTAAAAGGTATGGTGCCAGTAAATTTCGTCAATACCAAACAGTATATTTTTTCAGTGTATGTTCAATCTTTTCTTTTTTCCAGACTGCCATGTTCATTTGTAACCCACGCGCTGCTTGGATCTTTCCTCGCTCAGTCGGAGCTGGGCGATTATGATCCTGAAGTACACAAGCCAGGTTACCTGAGAGAGCTCCGTTTTGCACCGAATCAAACCCCTGAACTGGAAGAGAAAGTGGCGGAGTTGCATAAAACTTATAGGTAACATTATTATTACTATTTTTTAACAAAAGGTGAAAAACAACAAATTTGTGATCTGGCTCTGGAAAGAATAATGAATATAAGAACTACCCGAATCGACTACTCTAATTTACGTTTCAGTTTCAAAAAGGTCCATGCTAATGCAGTGGCTCTCAAGCTGTTCTAAGATATTGGGCATGGTGGCCTCTTTGCAATATTTTAGATGTCTCGGGAACCCTTTTGTATCAATCCACAGTTAGCTCATAGGCTGCCGACACAAAGTATTTCTGACAAACAAATATTTATTCAAAAGATGACAACCCAATTTGTTTATTCAAAAAGATGACAAACAATTTGTGTCAAAGAGAAATGTTTTTTCGAAAAAAACTATTATTTGAGAAAATGGCACAAAGAGAACATCAAAAGCACGTTCAACGAGATGGGCGCTTTTGCAAGTAATGTGCAGTTTCAGACTCAGTAGTTGCTGCAGTTGGTATCAGCACCTTTAGAGTCAGTTTTATAACATCTAGATAGGCCATTGCAATCCAAAAATCACTACACGACACTTCATGGAAGATTTTGCACCTATATCCCTAATCAAAGCAATAAGCTATTTTTTTTTATCAAATTGACGTTTGTAGCCAGATAGCTAATGGAGAGTACGCAAGGGCTTTTAACAAATCGAAGAGTTTTTTTTTCCAAATCTTGTAGGCCAGGAAAATAATGACAAATTTCTACACGAAGTATTGATACACTGCCTTTTATAGTCTCAAGTTGATGGCCTTTCATCAATTCATGGATATTGTCTTCGACGACGTTAAGCTCATTTTCATTTACTTATGTATTTAACTCTGGGTAAAATTTTTCTTCTCGAATTTAGAGTGTCATAATTCGATCCTCGTTTTGAAAGGAGTTAATTTCGCCCATGGGCGCCCATAAGCTTAATTCCAGGGGGGGGGGGGACAAATCTCGTCTAATTGGCACTTTTAATGATATATAATAGAAATCTCAGAACAAAAATAAATAAAGGCAGCATCATTCAGCCAGGGGGAGGCGGGTGCCCCCCCTTGCCCCCCCTTATGGGTGCCCATGATTTTTCCTGACGATATTACTATCTCTTTTGTCACAGGAGTATTTCTCATGGCGTTGGTCTCTTTTATGATGATTTGTTTTATTATGGTGATTTATAGAAATGATGATCTTTATAGAGATTGATTAACACTCATTAATGATCTCTTTTAAATCGTGATCTTTTTTCCTTACAGTGTCAAATTGATGAATGAGTTGAGTATTGAAGAGTGATGGAGACTGGATTTGTTATTACTATTTTTCTTTTATATTTTTATTTATCTATTATTATTTTTTATTCCGTTATTTATTATTTATCGATTTTTTTCATATATATGGGTTATAGTTTATTTATTTTTGGCTTATTTATAATAGTTTTAATTAAATAGTTGAGGTTTAAGTAGATAGTCGAGTTAATAGGTAAGCAGTTACGTGGACTTTCGCGCGAACGCAAGCCTTCATAGGGTTTCTCCAGCGCGAAAGTGTTGTTTAATTTATTTATTTGTTTGTGAATGTGGATTAATAAACTTATGAACTTATGATGTAATTCATGAGTTCAAATAAATGGATAGTAAGTGTATTAAAGCCAAACAATACGGCCATGAACACAAAAAGAGCACAAATATACTAAACTTACATCGGCGATCATCATAAAAAGTACAAATATAATGAACTTGCATGAGCCCACATCAACAAACACTTAAATGAAACATACACTTAAAAACAAGTTGATTTAACAACATACACTTTTTTTTTTTTTTTTTTTTTTTAATTTGAACTCAACACTTTAGTAACAAAAGAGAAATGCAATGCAATTCGACATTCAATACTCTTTGCAAATGTCGAATGTCGAATTGAATGTCGATTTGAATGTCGACATTCAAATGTCGACATTCTTTGCAAATATATTAATCACTACCGCTTTTCTGCAAAAGAACGATAAATAAGAATTATGTTTGAAGTGACGTCACATTGGCTCGTAATTCCATCCACTTAAGAATTAACTTGGAATTAGACCCCTCATTTTAAATTTCTTCATTATATTTTCTTAAACCTGATATAAATTGAAAATAAGTTAAGCTTTACGCGTTTTATTTAACAAAATTTTCAGATGCCTTGCTATTACACAAATAAGCTGAGTCGACGTACTATTTAAGACACCTGTAAGTATCAGCTCATTTTTTCCAAATATCCCTTCCCTTATCGTAGAAAGCCCCTGGCACCGGCTCAAGCAATGCACCAAATAATCCTCTTTAACTCTGAAAAGCGGGCAAGTATATCTGTCTTCATTGGAGCATCTTTCTTTAGAATATCTTTTAAATCTTGCGTTAATTGGCAGGCAGTTAGCCCTGAGTTGCATCCACAATGTCAAGTATCTAGCTGGTAAATTCAGCTTAAGGTAGAACTCCCGCCCATAAACCACCTTAACATCCTTATGCCACATCCATAAACCACTATAACACCTAATATATCCATAAAAATGACAGAAAAAAAAACAAAAAACAGATAACTGTAAATTTTGCATGCATGTCTAGTTTAACTTCCTTAAATAAAAAAAAAAATGCATGCTGATCAATGGTCCGCGTAGCGCAGGTACCAATCTCCTGATTCTCCGCATTTGGCCGGGAGTACAGTGCTTGGTTCGGGACAAATCGTCTGACACTTCTGGCGTCCCCCCGCCCAAATTTTTCCTGGCACCCATTTGGAGATGGGTTGATTCTCGCTGAGCTTAAAAAGTCACACCGTTGACCACCGTTCCATTCCAAATAATCAAAGAAACCAGGACTTGAACCCCTAGTCCTCGTGGCTGCAGGATGCGTGGCTAGCGTGCTAACCACTCGGCTGGTTCAACTTGACTTGACTTACTTGACTTACTTGACTTAAGGCTCCTGCCGAGGGTTCGGCGTAGAGAACGATGAGACCATGTACCTCCAGGTTGACTTATCACTTGCCAGGCTCGCAGCTTCTTCCACCGGGATGTGGGCTTGGGTGAGGAATTCATCGGCTTTGTCTTTCCACCTAGTGGGGGGGGGGGGCGTCGGTTGGTTCAACGTCTTTCTAAAAATCATTGCATTTCTTCACGTAGTGGGAAACTCTTCAAAACTTACTTTTGTGAAACTACCTAACTTGTGAGTGTAACAAGAGCTTTTCAAAATCGGAATGGGTACGATGTACCAACTGTATGCTGTTTCGTCTTGAAAAACAGATGTCATAATTCAATTATGTTGTTTATTAAAATATTATTATCAGTTGATGATTAATGGCTAAACACGGAATTCACAGCGACATCCACGTAAAATCGTATTCTGAGCCCTGTTTTACACGTTGCAAATAAGAAAAGAGATTATGACACGGGATAAATGTCAGTGAATCACCTTAGGAATAAAAAGATAGATTTAAATAGTAGTTTAATCTGACTTGTTGCTTGTCATATGCGTATTGCAAATACACACAAAGATCGGCTAAGCTGGAGATGTCTGTAGTTTCACCAAGCTGGATCGCAAACAAAGATGAAAATCAAACTGTGATTCTTTGAGATCACTTAGGATATAATTCTATCTGACATCACTGCTATCAGATAAATAAACCTTGCCGTCTGTCAGATGAATAAACAGCATAAACGATGTATGTTTATGTTTAGTCAGGACTTTATCTGACCTCGAAGAAACATTTGTTCTTTACTGGGTTGCAGCTATTGCTGCAGCCATGAATGAATGACCTCTGAGATGTATGGCGAAACCAATTAATATTTAAGAGCCAATATTCTTACCGTCTGTCAGATGAATAAATAGCATAAACGATGTATGTTTATGTTTAGTCAGGCCTTTATCTGACCTCGAAGAAACATTTGTTCTTTACTGGGTTGTCACTGTTGCTACAGCAATGAATGCCTGACCTCTGAGATATATGGCGAAACCAATTGATATTTAAGAGCCAATGTTCTTAACGTCTGTCAGATGAATAAACATCTTAAACAAATTATGTTTCTGTTTGGTCAGGACTTTGTCTAACCTCTAAGAAGTATAGGCTAACCGATCAATATTTAATATCCAATATTCTTACAGTCTGACAGAGTGATTAACAAAATAAATAATACATATTTCTGTTTCGTCAGGACTTCGTCTGATATCTAAGAAATATAATAAAACCAATTGATATTTACAGCCTTTTTTTTAAGGAAAAATTATGGAGCATTCCGGAATTGTTGGATTTATCTACAGCGTGAAGATTTCAAACAGCATAAACAATGTATGTTTATGTTTAGTCAGGACGTTATCTGACCTCTGAGAAACATTTATTTTTTACCAGGTGTATATAGAACGTTCAGAACTTTAATTATATTTAATAATATTTAATTTTATTTATATTTAATTATGATTATATTTAATAATATTTTATTTATAATTAATTATATAATTAATTTATAATTAATTATATTATATAATTAATAATTTATTTATAATTAATTATATTTAATAAAATTTATACAAAAAAAATCGTAAAGTGGAAATATATTAGTGTCAACACTTTTTTATTGACGTGTCACAGGAAAAGGCAAAACATGGCGCATTTAGAGAACGCCAAGAAATCGGACGATGTTTCTTTTGAAAATTTATTTAATTATGAACACTCTTTTAGAGGCCAGACCCCAGAAGAAGCGGAATTATATTATTTAGAGAACGCCAAGAAGTTGGCCATGTATGGGGTGGATTTACACCAGGCCAAAGATAGCGAAGGAGTTGATCTGTTGCTGGGAGTTTGTGCTTCTGGTATTCTCATATATAAAGACAGGTATTTTTTTTTTTTTTAAGATTTATGCTGACCTAGAAAGTACCATAACCAAAACCAAGAGACCAACAATAATGAAAATAGCAACAAGAAGTAAAGAGAATAAAATCATTTATTTTTACTCGGTGATATTATATATATTAGTTTAATTATTCGTCTGTATTCTCTTTGTATGTTATTTATCCAGATTTTTCACTTTTAATTTTTTTTTAAATTCTTTGTCTTTTCTACGCCGAGGACGCCTTATTATGATGGAGGTTAATTGTTCATTTGTTGGTTCTTCGTTTTTTTTCTCCCTACTGGCCGTAGACGCATCGATTTCAATATTTACTTCTTTGATTTTGTCATGGTAGGCCAGTTTTGCCTTAAAAATTGTATGAAAAAAAAAAATTCCTATTTCAGTCGCCGCATAAAAAAATATGGCTAGCTTATAAGAGTGGGAACTGCTGCTAGTGTCCACAAAAAAACATCCACGCCATCTAAAGTTTGACGACATTTGGCATTTGTTCAAGCTTTGTAACACTTTGTAATAACTTTAAAGAAAAAAAATTATCAACGTGTTGAACAAATAAAAGTTCAAATGGGGATAAACCCTTTTATTAGACAGTGAAAACAGATAAAAAAAAATCTGGATATTTCGATTGCAGTGATCGTCATCAGCAGATTAACTAAAGTATTACAATTAAAACTGACGATGTATATACAGAACAAAATAATTACTTTCAGGCCATAAATTGTTTCCGGTTCATTGACTAGATTTGTCTGGAAGAGTTCATTGACAGAGTTTATTCAAAGTCTTGAGTTGTAAACTTTTCTCATTAATATTGCCTAAATGTAAGTTGAATTTCTATTGAAGGTGGTACAATCTTCTTCCAATTGCAAGATAAATTTTAATCAATTTATATTTATGTACTTGATTGGTTGCATCAACCCATTACTGGGCTTGCCCTGGGCCCCCCCCCCCCCCCCCAGTAAAATAAAATCTTGTCTGACTCGTAAAAATGTAATATAAATGCATATAACATATTTTTGATACGTTTTTTTAAAGTTTTTTTTTGTAAAAAACAACGAGAAAATAGCCCTTCCCCCAATACAGATTCTGGATACGTCCTTGATAGCCAAATTGAAAAAAAAAAAAAAAATGGAAATGTGTAAACCAAAGAAGAAATTTAGGCACAAGGTTACCGCTAAGTTATTTTTTTTGGCACACTGAGTAAATGAATCTGTCGACTATTTTGTTCATGCTAGAAAGTTTCTTTTTTTTAAATTGAGGATCGATAAACCAATATCCAAAAACCATAAGCCGCACATACATTAAGCAAAACACTAGAATGCAGTCAAACACACACTGATCATAGAAAACACAACGAGAAGCGGAAGAAGAAAAAAAAACAGAAGACGTCCTCAGCCTTAGATCATGAAGAAATACATAATTCCTAAAAGTATCGATTAAGGGCAAGGGGTATGAAGGTTAAGTCGTAAACATTATATCATCGGCAGCGTTGTCACAGTAAACAGTCATGTGCTTATTATATGTTTTGAAAAATTTAAACATTTTATTGCAGTCCCAGACAACCTTCATCGGCGCATTTGAGCTCACACAAGACTCCGTCTCGTATCTCTATTCTTAATGCAGTATTTTGGAGGTTATTAAGATATCTCATTGCTGAACTGAAATTACACGAGAGACAATTTGGTGGAACAGACAATTGTTTGTCATTTCTTAATGCTTATTCAGGCTAATTACAGTGATTACAGTATTTTATAGGTTATTAAGATATCTCATAGCCATACTGAAACTATCTGGTGTAACAGAGACAATCTTTTACCATTTCTGCGTGCTTATTCAGACTATTTAAAGTCATTGAAGTATTTTGAAGGCTATTAACGTATATCACTGTGAAAATGAAATTATACGAGAGATAATTCCCCCATACGAGACCACTGATTGACTGTCCTTTTTCATTTATCGTCATATTATCATACTTATCCAACGTCGTCATCTATACATTTTTCTCTTATCTCGGATATTTGTCACACACAAAGAGCAGCGTTTTCAATCAAATACGTTGGAGTGAAATTATGGAACAGTATTCTGCTGGAAATAAAAGATTCTGTTTCAGTTCCGTCATTTCGATACGATTATAAAAAACATCTTCTTTCTACTAGTACAAATGAACAGTTTTTAGGAGGATTCTCTCTTTTTATGTAGTGCATAGTGCCTTTTTTTCAGGTTTTTTTTTTTCAGTTTGTTTGTCAATCTGTTGTTTGTCAATAATTAGTGATAGTATTTGTATGAATATTCGAGTTCTCCAGGGACTATATTTAGGCCCTAGGGATCATTGATCAGTCCCTGAAGTTGTGTTTTATTTGTGTGTTTATATTGAATAAAGTCAAAGTCAAAGTTCATCTCAGTCCGTAACAACCGCAGCAAAATCTCAGTTGTTTTTATTACATGAAAACTAAACGTAATACGTCAATTACTATATGTTTTGTGGATAATGCAATTTGCTTAATGAGATAAACAATTCCATTTGAAAGAAAATGTTCAATAGTAATCCGTGCTTACAAATTTAGGTAAATTAGGGTCCTCTTGCTCTTTATATGTTTATTATATATTTCGAATCAGCATAAAAATCTAATTCTTTTGAAGTATCTATTGTTATCAAAAGACCATTTTTCAGAGTTTTCCCCACGGTCCGTGGGAGGTGGTCTTTAAGTTACAAAATTTGCCCATTGTTTACGTATAGTTAACAATGTTACGTTATTGGGAAGTATGCATACAGTTTTCGGGGGGGGGGGGAGCAAATTTTCTGCTGGTGGGACTGTCTATTGGGAGGGAAGTTTTCAGGGGTGATTTTTTTGGGTTGCTTCTTACTTTTAGTTGGTTACTGCCAACTATTCGAAAATAGAGATTAAAAGTAATTCCTTAATAAACTTCATGCTAAATTTCCTTCTCGTCATCAAATTTAAAGGCTGCATAATTCAAGGTCCAGATATCCCAAGTCAAAGAAATTCTCATGAAAGAAAATTGGTAGAGGGGGACCCTCTGTATTCAAATAGTATAGTACACCCAGATACTAAAAAGATACTATATACACCCAGTTTGGTAAAATGATGCTTGCCATATCTTAAGAACAGTTAATGGTATCAAGTTTAAACTTTCAGTGAATATTGAGGGGACGTTGAGCTCAATCAAAAGATAATATGTGCATTTCGGTTGTCAGAAGGGTTTCTCTACAATATTCCATGAACAGTTTGTAGGGTTATAGGCGTTTACCCCCCGTAGAAAATATCCCCCGCGGAAAATATCCCCCGCGGAAAATAACCCCCGTGGAAAATACCCACGTGTAAAATCCTCCCCCCTCGGTAAATATATCAGATGTAATAATAAAAAGAAATAAAAAATAGAAATAGAAATAAAAGAAATAGGAATAAAAAATAGAAATAAAAATATATCATATAGTATATCAGACACAAGAAAAAGCCTTCCACTTATTCTTAGCTGTAAGTAAGGAACGACTATTGAGATCTGCCGCTGTCTCATACTGTTTGCGCCTGCTTTTTACACTTAATTTGACAGCGTCCTTCTTTTAGTCTTTTTTGTAAGCTACTTGTTTAGCTCGACTTTCATATCTTGCTTTCTCTCTAAGTTTCTTCCTTCGATCTTGTGGCACCATTCCAGCTGCCGTCTACTTCCTTGTTGATCTGGAGACAGTTTCTTCTTTCTTAAGGTTATTGAACATTTCTAATAACTAAAGAATTTTAGAATTTCAATATTAGAATTTTCAATCGATATAAACTTGGTCTTCTTTGGGGAAAGATCATAATTTGCTGGTATAAGATGGCACCACTTTTTGTTACAGTCGGTGAGGCATGACAGTCGTATGATGTCATATATATATATATATATAATTAAACATAATAGATACAAAAAAATTAGTTTTTTGAAAAAATCACATCTTGCTTCAACCCAATTAATTTGTTCATTGAAAAAGGGCACTAGAACTTTTGATTTTCGTTCGAATGAGTCCTCTCCCGATCCCGATCCCCGATCATTGGTTCGATCTGATCACTCTTGAAAAAAGACGCAATAAAAAACAAATAAACACGCATTTATGGCCTTTCTTCTGGTGAAAATACAATATTCCACTTTTTTGTAGGTAACAGCTTGTAACCTCTACAGCAGGGTTCTCTTATATGCTGAAACTGGTGGTATGAATTTCCAATCAGATAAATTGGCTTTTTGGGGATGTTTCACCTCTTTTTCAAAAATAAAGCAAATTTCCTCAGGTCCTTAGTTTTAATGGATAACATTAAATTTAAAGGATTTATGTATTTGGAATCAGCATAAAAATTCAATTCTTTTGTTATATTTATTGTTACCATAATTCTGTTTTTACAGTTTCGGTTACTAATGGATCGGTTCTCTCCCTGCGCACAGTTCGTTACCACGAACTGTTTGATTCGTGAGACCTCGTGAAAATACATTTTAGGAACTCTCATAAGAACAGTATCAGAAGTATTATTATTTTGTAGCAGTTTGAATGCTGTAGACAGTATACATCTGCGCATGATTCCGTCTGTGGCATTGACCTTACACGAAATTAGTATGTCTTGGGGTTCAGTTAGAATCTGAAAATCTTAGAAGGACGCCACCAGATGAATTCCATTCAACCTCAAATCTGCACAAAGAAGATCTGTCACTTTCAAAAAAACAATGTTTTTTTTTCATCCGGAAATTTATTCTTTGTATTTATAGGTTACGAATCAACAGGTTTGCTTGGCCGAAAATTTTAAAAATATCGTACAAAAGGAATCGATTCTATATAAAAATACGACCAGGTGAATTTGAACAGTTGGAAACGTCAGTTGGTTTTAAATTAGCCAATCACAAAGCTGCCAAAAGATGTTGGAAAGTTTGTGTGGAACATCACACCTTTTTCCGGTAAGATTTTATTTGTTAAGTCGTTTTATTGTTTTATCACAATTTGGAAGAGTGTGCTACAGGTGCAAAGGACTTGTGCTTACCTGAGACTCCCTTCATTTGTACGCCCACACCCATGCGTCCAGTCTATACGCTTTTACCTTTAACTACTCAGGAGGGAGGATAAAATCAGAAAGAGGAAGCACTATCCTTTTCCAAGATCCAAAGAATTTCCCTACTCTGATCCAAAGAATTTCCTCCCGTAAGAATTGAAAATTACAGCCTAAAATTATACCCTTTTCGGCTTTTATATGTGCGCCCACACCAATGCGTCCAGTCTATACGCTTTTACCTTTAACTACTCAGAAGGGAGGATAAAATCAGAAAGAGGAAGCACTATCCTTTTCCAAGATCCAAAGAATTTCCCTACTCTGATCCAAAGAATTTCCTCCCATAAGAATTGAAAATTACAACCTAAAATTATGCCCTTTTCGGCTTTTATATGTGCACTCCTTGATGGCAGGATCTGTGTGTGCTTGTGAAAGTTACCTAATGTATAGCCTTGTGGGTCATACATGACCCTAGACGGGTCTTTACTGGTCACTCTAACGGGGAGTCTATTCAGTTTATGAAACGGAAAGAAACGGAAGCCTCTGAATTAAATTTTTTCAACACTGTTTTGAGATGGCTTGAGCACGATCGGTGGATAAAGGATGACCGATTGCCAAAGATTGTCCTTTTTGGCGAATCGTTTAGGGTTAACGAAAAGCAGGTCGTCCCCGGTTCGGGTGGGAGGATGTCGTAGGGAAAGATTTAAGGGAAACGGGGACTTCCTGAGAGCGTATAAAGAATGAGGCCTTGAATAGATAAGATGAAGGAGGAGCGTGCGTTGCTGTGTTGGCCTCAGATGGCTTGGTGCTGCAGTGAGTTGTTAGTAGTAGAACTAATAGAAAGAATAAAACCGTAGCTTAGACTTTCTTGTCGGCATTTTTAGAATGAGACAAACTTTCACCATGGCCTCACTCTAATAATGTCCATTCTCTGTGATGTCCATCACAAAATTATTTTCAAGAGCCATAAACGAGTCAGCCAAAAACACTTTAGAGGAGTCCTCATTTCGTCTTCGCAATTCTCCTGAACTTCACTTTGAATGGTATCAAAACGATGTTGTTCACAGTGTAGCAGTCTAGCACATCTTTAACTTTTGAAGAACAAAGCACTATAGTAATGAATTTCGTGAAAATGATGTGTTAAGTTTTGATAGTTCATTTTTATAAAAAAAAAAAAACATTTCATTTTTCAAAATATATGACGGGGGGAGGCAATTTTGTTATTTTTTCTACTCCCTACTTTGTGAAGCACTACAGTGATGAATTTCGTGAAAATGAAGTGTTAAGTTTTGATAGTTTATTTTTATATTTTTTTTTCTTGTTTTTTCTAAGACAAGTTTGGTTTTTGTTCAATTTGCCCAATCAGCTTTCTATATTTTGGCAATTGTGTCAAGTTTTAAATCGTAGTATTATAGAAAAATCTACCCTGATATAGAAATCTGTTGTTACATAACACTATTGAAGGAGGAAAAACACTTCTTATGCCCTGGAAAAAGTACTCGGAAATAGTTTTATTCTAGGCTATTCGCCTTAGGGCTATTATGTAAAAGCAATGTGTTAATTCCTTCAGAATAAGTTTCAACTGGTGGATAAACCTAAGGATCGAGATGGGGGGATGCATGGTGAATACAAAAGACCATGGAATATTGTGCTTCCCTCTCCCAGAAATTTCCGATCTTCTATAATAATTTCAAGTGATATTGGTGCAATTTGCCAGTCCTTTTTGTATTTTTAACAAATCTGCTCTTTTGGTGGGTAACTAACTACTATTGGTGGCTTGAAACGGCCGTATTGATAGTTTTGGCCCTATGTTTTTGGTATTTTTCCTTTTTTTCTAAGTGGTATTGATGTTTCTAATTGATGTTTCTAAGTGGTAATGGCCATTTTGGTAATTTTAGTCAAGTTATTTTTAGTATGTTAGTTTGTGTAACTGGTAATGGCTATTTCGGTATTTTCGACTAGGTATTGGCGAAAATGGCACTGGTGTGACTGGCAAAAGCATTTCTGATATGTCAGGTGAAGTGAAGTTCGTATATTACATATATGTTAGTATGAAAGCTGGAATGAGGTGGTTGGAGAGATAGAATGTGGAAAATAAAAATGCGCAAGAAGACGGTCGTAATGGCTGGAGTTACAATTTTTTTTAAAAACATAAAAATTTTTTTTAAAAGAGTTATATTTTAATGTTGATAAGAAGTGTGTCGATTAATCTTAGATATCTTTCTATGTGTTGTTTCAAACTCATCACGTCTTTTTATTTTGACTTTTTTTTATGTGACGTTTTTTTTATGTGACTTTTTTTTATGTGACTTTTTTTTATGTTGTTTCAAACTCATCACGTCTTTAAAATTTTGACGTTTTTTTATATTCCTGTTTTTTTTATGTGAGTGTATGTGCGTGTATGTGCATTATTCATACTGCTAGATTCAACATTCCGAGCGATGCCTTCCTAACACCCCTTCCCCTTGTGTATGATATCATCCTGTGTAAGCGGGTGAGTGTTAAAATATTTCTTTTTGTTGTATTTTGTTGTTGTATTGTATTGTTGTATTGTAAGCTTTTTTGTTGTTTGTATTGCTCGCACAGACAAGTTAAACAAAACGCAAATAATTGGAAAGTCGAGAATTCAGCCATCTTTCGATACCAAAGTTATTTCACTTATGTAATTTTAAGGTAACCTGAAGATATTTATGCATAAAGAAACTGTTTCTATATTTAGAAACTACTATTGCCCTATTTATTATAATGTGGCTTAATACCGTATGGAATGCCGAAGAGTCTTATTAATACTAGTTTTGCGGATCAGCATTGCCAATGCGTTGAGATAAATTGCACCAATTTTCTCACCAAAAGGTACCTAAAAGATTCTCTGTAGCACAAATATAGCATTCTACGTTGGTTTTCATTTCACAGACAAAAATGTTTGAATAATCTGAAAGGTATACATTTTTTTCTGACTAATGGTTTCTTTCACTCGAAGAAACAAATTTTGAGTGTGGTTTCTCGTGTAATGATTAGTTTGAAATTCGTCGAGATATTTTTTGTGACATTTTGCTGAAAATCCGCTTCTTTTGCTTAAATCCCTAATAGATTACTAGAAGACTTCTAAAAATTCTGGAAAAATTAAACAAGACCTCACAAGTACGGCCAAAATGCACCGAAATATACCAAAAATTTTGGATTCTACCGTGAAAGTCCAAATGTGCCTTATTGTATCAGGACTCTTAAGTAATGCCAAAAACGGTGCAATTGTACCGTGTTGGCAATGGCGCTAAGGAATACCAAATACTTTGTGACATCAAAACGATTGAGGTACCATTTTAGAATATCAAAGAACCTAGGGAGTGTCTATCAAAAATTGGGAGCGTTAGCTCGAGGAAGAATTTCTAGATATTATTTCAATTAAAAAAATTATTTTAATAATTATTATTAATTATTAATTAATTATTTCAATAAAAAAAAGAAGGATCCATCGATTAGTAACTAATTTTTAATTTATGATTTTATAATTAATTAATAATAAATACTTTATTCTATTTTTCAGATAGTTAATAGATAATTTAATTAAACACTCACGCTTTCTAGGACTATAATGAGAGAAAGATTGAGATGGCTAGGACACGTTCTGCGGATAAAGGATGACAGATTGCCGAAGATTGTCCTTTTTGGGCAACCGTCTAGAGGGGCTAAACGGAAAGCAGGTCGTCCGTGGTTGCGGTGGGAGGATGCCATACAGAAAGGTTTAAAGGAAATGGGACTTCCTGGGAGGGTGTAAAGAGGGAATCTTTGAATAGGTTGGGATGGAGGAGGAGCGTGTGTAGCTGTGTTGGCATCAGGCGCCTTGGTGCTGCGGTGAGCTGTTAGTAGTAGTAGTAATTTAACAAAGCCTTTTCATGGGTCAGAAATTGCTAAATTATACTTATCAGGCTAAGATTGTTGAAGTGGCTACTCTATTTTGTCTTGTAATTTAGGTTGATGTCCCCTGAGCCGCCACAGAGATCTGGATTGTTTCCCCGCCTTGGAAGCAGGTTTAGATATTCTGGTAGGACTCAGTACCAATCAAGAATGGCATCAGCTATGATTGACCGACCGAATCCACATTTTGAGAGGACACTTAGTCGAAGGAAGCCAAATTCACTAAGTCTGGAACGTGAGCTAATTTTCTTTTTTTTTCGTATTCGTTTATTTAAATAGCTATCGTAGCACTCAAAAATGAACGCTAAATTATGCTAATCACAAAAGAAATAGGAAATGATCACAAAATCACAAAAGAAATAGGAAATGATCACAAAATCACAAAAGAAATAGGAAATGATCACAAAATCACAAAAGAAGTAGGAAATGATCACAAAATCACAAAAGAAATAGGAAATGATCACAAAATCACAAAAGAAATAGGAAATGATCACAAAATCACAAAAGAAATAGGAAATGATCACAAAATCACAAAAGAAATAGAAATGAGAAAAAAAATCACTTGTTAAATACGCTTACAAAATATGGCACAAATCCGTCCATGCTGCACTTGACGGGTTGTGGTTTATTAACACGCCTGGTAGTTCTGCTGATCTGCACAGATGGCGGAAAATAGATTGGTCCTTCTCATGTGCTAATAGCGTTGTCAAAAATTTCATCATGTGTTCAGGCGAATAATGTGGCCAAGTTCAAGAGCACTTTCGTAGTTACTGAAGCGGGGTCCGAGTATTATTTTGATAGTACGTTTATAGACATTTTCTAGTTCTACTGACCTGTAAGCAGTGTTTTAGTTTGGGGACCCCAAATAGGACAGCAATACTCGAGGATAGACTGATGTTGGTTGTATACCCGAGCAGGAGCTGGCAATTAGAGAAGCCCAACCTGTGCATATTAGCGAAAATCCGGATTGAGTAGTGCAAGGCCGTACCCAGGATTTTTTTTTCGGAGTGGGTTTTACTAATTTTTTTTTGGGGGGGGGGAAAAAAAAAAAAATCAAAAAAAGCACACAAAAATTTTTTTTTTCCCCTTTTTTTTTGTTTTTTTTCCCCTCCGCTAAAACCCTTGGGGGGGGGGGGGTAAAAACCCCCCCCCCCCCACAGCGGGAAACGGCGCATCTGGATTAAACAGATTTAGTTAAACGCTGGGACTTTCACGTTTATAACGAGAAGTTTTATTAAGGAAGACATTATTACGTTTTATATGAAAGGAGCCGAATTTCGTTTTGGGCAGTCGAATTCCACGTTGACTTAATAAGAATAAGTGTCTTCATACGGGTGAATTGCTGGGATGTGCTATTGTTAATCTGATATAGATATGTTTTATTACAAGAGACATTTTTACATAATATGTAAAAGGATTTGGTGATCGTGTTTGACATCCGGATTTCGCGTTTACCCGATAAAAATAAGCGTCTTCATGGGTGAATGTTCGGTTCGTTCCTCCTTCGGAACTGAAGGAGGAACGGAAGGCTGAAGGCTTCGGTACTAAGGGAGGAAAAATTTGATACTACTATTATTGATATGCATTGATGCATTGTTATGCATTGATAAAAGCACACTATTGATAATCGTATTTAGATATGTTTTATCATATCTAAATAGCTGGGATATTTTTTTTTTACATCCTATTGCTGGGATGTTTCTATTTCTGCAAAAAAAAAAAAATTCTATTGTTAATCTCATATTGATATAAAAATTACAAGAGACATTTTTACGTTTTATATAAATAGATTCGGTGATCGTGTTCGGCAGCCGGATCTCACGTTTACCCAATAAAAATAAGCGTTGTCATGCGGGTTAGTATTCGGTTCGTTCGGAACAGAGCTGAAAAATTTGATACTCCTATTATTGATATGTATTGATGCATTGTTATGCATTGATAAAAGTACACTATTGATATTCCTATTTACATATGTTTTATCACAGGAGAAGTCATTGTGTTTCTTGTGATATGTTTTGTGTTTCTTGTGGTATAGTCATTGTGATATGTTTTATCACAGAAGGAGTCATTTTGTTTCTTGTGATATGTTTTATGTTTCTTGTGATATAGTCATTGTGATATATTTTATCACAAGTGGAGTCATTGTGTTTCTTGTGATGTGTTTTGTGTTTCATTGTTTTTCTTGTGATATAGTCATTGTGATATGTTTTATCACAGTAGGAGTCATTGTGTTTCTTGTGATATGTTTTGTGTTTCATTGTGTTTCTTGTGATATAGTCATTGTGATATGTTTTATCACAGGAGGAGTCATTGTGTTTCTTGTGATTTGTTTTGTGTATCTTGTGATATAGTCATTGTGATATGTTTTATCACAGGAGGAGTCGTTGTGTTTCGTGTGATATGTTTTGTGTTTCATTGTGTTTCTTGTGATATAGTCATTGTGATATATTTTATCACATGAGGAGTCATTATGTTTCTTTTTGAAATGATTCGCCTTTGAAGGCGCATTTCACGTTTACCAGCGTCTTTACCGGGATTAAAGTTTATTTGGTTTCTGTTTCATATCAGTGTTGAGAAGTTCAATTCTTTGTGCGACAAGTCTGATGAAAAATATATCAGGTCTCTTATTTAGATGTGTATCTAAAACATCTATCCGAAATAAAATATACGCCATTTTACATTGAGAAATTTCGAGAATTCTGCTGCATTTTGCTATTTCACTGAATTCTGCTTCCAATCAGACGTACCAGCTGGATTCGTTGTTTGGTCGTTTTGTTCTAAAGAATTGACCATAGTCACAGTAGAGAAAAAATAAATGATCAAATTGCATGGAAAATAGTTTTGCAAAATAGTAGTTTCATGATAAACAGCTTTTGAAGGTTTTTCCCCGACTATTTCATCGGTTCCAAAGAAAAGGCAGCATATTTTCACACTTTCACAGACCTTTGACAACGAAAAAAGCTGCATATTATTGGCAAATTTTTTAATTTAGAGCGCTTGGACGCTCTACAAAGAAAATTTGTTTGGTCGTGCCAGAAAACTTCAAATCGATTAACTATACCATATTAAGGCCATTCGATACCTTAAAAATCATTTTAAGATACTCGACGTTGGCGGACCGTCTCAAAGACAAAGAACCCATTAGAAAATTCTCCCAGCACCACATGGAACTCCTAAAGCTACCAAATTACTCAAATTATATTTAAAATTCTGGTAAAACTTCATAGGGGATCCTGAATGTTCCAACAGTACGAAAATATAACGAGAGACTGGCTTAAAATCAGGGAAAATATAATCTTTAACTAATTGTTAAGTAGAGCGCGGTCTATTCAATGTACCTATGGTATAAGTAATACATTGTCTATGTCGGCATGGTTTACAATCAAAGCGGCTAGCACGACAAGGAACTTGCAAAGCTATCAAATCACTCAAATGATACTTCCTTTGAGCTGTTTTCTAACGCTTTCCAAGTAAATATAATAGAATATTTTAGGAACTGCCCTTTTCTGAACTTTAATTCTGCTCCTTTTAATAAAAAAAAGGAAAAAAAAAAAAGGAAAAAAAAAATTTCCTTTTAATAAAAAAAAGGAAAAAAAAAAAAAGGAAAAAAAAAATTTCCTTTTAATAAAAAAAAGGAAAAAACACAACTCATACTTTCTAATGATGTAGGTTTCACTAAGTCGGAATATCTCTATATCCTGCACAAATACTTTGACTTGACTAAAAGTTCTTTCTCGGCAGCGTCGCCAGCGTAGAGGGAACCAGACATCAGCGCCGTTAATCGTCTCCAGAGTGGCCTGTTTTGGGTGGAGGTAGGAGCTTCGCTGGGGTCAATGCCCCATGCTGTGAATCGGTCACGGATGATATCCGCCCATCTCATGCGTGATCTACCTATGGGGCGTTTCCAGTCGTTTGAAGTTGGATCGAAGTCAAATATACTTCGGGCAGGTATTTTAGTGGATAGGGGAAGTAAATGACCGTACCAACGCAGCGAGCGGAACTCAAGCTATTCGGACAGGGGTGGTAATTTAATGGACCGGAGTATATCCATGCTCCGTAACCTTTCGAGCCACCTAACGTGCTCGATTTTGCGGAGATGTTTTGTCTGGACAGCATCTACCTTCATCATCTGCGACTGAATCAAAGGCCAAGTCTCTGACGAGTACAATACAGCACTTGCACAAATAGGAGGAGCTTTTCTATTTCGCCGTTTATTGTCTTTTAGTTTTCTGTCGTTTATTCGGATCTCTTATCCGAGCTCTACTGGTCCTGACCGCCAAACCAGTCCTGAATAGTTTGGACACACAAACTAAAGAAGTTTATAATGGGCAATATACTGCGATTCATCAAGGTCATTGCCTTAACTATGTTAACTATCCATATTAATTATCGATTAGCTATTAACTATGTTTACATACAATGCTATAAATCAATTAAGAAACCTCAACCCCTAATAACATATATGGCCGTTAGGTGGCGCGGTTACACAATGTTCTCCGATCTAAGCGAAAAATTAAGCAAAAGAAACAGAAAAGCTTTAATAATAGAAAATAAACATGATATATATCTCAAAGAAGTAAACAATTTGAAATGGAGAAGAAAAATTATGAACGCCTGGTGCGTTGGCCATTTTTCTATTTGATGCCTCTTTTTGTCACAAAGAGCATTAGGCGTTTTTCCTCAGGATCAGGTTATCTATGAGATTTATGTTACTGTTAAAACATTGAACCCTGGATTATACGCACTGGAAACACTGTCTCCGGCTCAAGGCCAGCAGAAGGAGAGGGATTTCCACCCCCTTAGATTCTTTTCTCCCCATCCACCCCCCTAGATTTTGAAAGTACCTTTTTTGGTATTTCATCGAAAAATACTTGTTTATGTTTTTCACTGAAAAAATGTATATAAAAAAAAATTGCTAGATTTTGGAAAATTAATTTGAAGCCATCGGGTTATTTCAGCCTTTTTTCTTAGTTTTTTTTTCTCATTTGAGAAGAGGTTGAAAAAATCAACGTAATTCATGTGTTTTGTAATTACCCACAAAGATTTAAAATGAGATCCAAACACATTATTCAATTTTGAAAGTAAAGAGTTGTACAAAATGGGCTATAATCTGTTTTTTAAACTCGTTAATAAGGCATCGTATACAAACTCCTTTAATTAGGAGTTTTTACAAATTTATAAGAAAATTAAAGAGTAAAAGGAAAGGAATTAAATTTACATTCTTGGGAATCTAATTGTATTTCTAAAGCCGTAGGGAAAATTAATCATAATTAATTAATTTATCGCAAATTAATCAATAATGAATCGTAGATTCATCGAAAATTAACAAAATATTAACGTAATTAACAAAATTCAAATTTTGGATCTACTTCCTAGTATTTAAATTTCACTGTCGCATTTTTAATTACAGGCCTCCCACTGGGTTCATAATTATGAAAAAAGTTCATATTTTTAACCTAGGTTCATAAATGGTTCATAATTTAGAAAAAAGGTTCATAAAGTTCATATTTTTCTTGTCATCAGCTAGAAAGCACTTGCGGTTGCTCTCTTTATCCTTATAAAGGACAAGCAAAGCAAATGTACAGGGCCGTATCCAGGATTTTTGTTCAGGGGGGGGTTTTACTA
>JAQQPU010002565.1:42176-61880 GCA_029168905.1 Artemia sp. Kazakhstan ARC1039
TCTCTCTCTCTCTCTCTCTCTCTCTCTCTCTCTCTCTCTCTCTCTCTTTCTCTCTTTCTCTTTCTCTTTCTCTCTCTCTATCCTCTCTTTTCCTTTCTTCTCTCTCTGCTCCTCTCCTCCCTCTCTGCTTCCCACTCTCCTCCTTTTCAATCTCTGTATTTTAGCCTTCAGCTGCGAATTTTATAGCTTATTTCACAGAATATGTTCTTTTATAGAATGTTCTTTCACGTAATAGCATGAATATGGATTAGAACAAGTACATGCAATGGACTCTGTTAATATTTATGAGTGTTCGCTCTTAGTTCACAGAATATGCTACTTCACAGAACAACATGAAGATGGATCTTCGCAGAATATGGGAATATTCACAAAGTATAAAAAATTCTTCTTTCCTTTTCTTTTTGAACGGATTCTAGAACTTTCAGAATATACAGTTCCAAGAATGAAAATTACTTGTGGATCGATGTAATATGTTTACGATATTGATTCGATCATTTGAGAAGAGGAAGGCCATCAAAAAAAGAAGGAAAAAAAGAAAGAAATAGGTTCGTTTCCTTTTTGTTTAGGGACGGTTGACCTTTTGAACAGCTCAGGGAAATTCCCCCGCGAATGCAGGCATGATCATGAACTATTTTTTTTCATATGTATTTACTCAATGATATGTCTCTGGACTTGATAATTACATTTTTAAATTTTATACATTATTACATTATATACATCATTTGCTTCTTGTACTTCGAACTTGGTGATTCTCTTTGCTTAATAATAATAACAATGGAGATCTTTATTATATAACTAATATATACAAAAAAGCCCGAAGCCCAGTATTCTGGGCTACTCCAACTCCTACTCCTATGGCTACTCCTGGAATACTCTACATGACAAATATGCATCGGGTTACCACACCTTCCATCGACCAACATATCAACACAGTATTATAATTCTGCTTGAGAAAAAGAAAACTCGTACTCATACAGGCAATGACTGCTCAACTGGCAACTGAAATCAGTCCTAACTAACTCATTTTTCAACAAAGAAGGCAACCTATTCCACAGCGCTGGAAGAGCATGCCGACTTGAAAATGCCGGCCTTTTCGACACCCTCAGTTGTCTTCTAAATTGGCTTACCTGTCTAGTTCCATAACTGTGAAGCTCTGCTGCAGTAGAAAACATATTCCAAAAGCAAACCGGAACAATATGATTAATAATATCAAGCATAAACAAAATCTTATAAAACTTACTTAATCCAGAGAACGGTAGTATTTGGACACGAGAATATATGGATCTTACAGAAGTTCGGCTCTCAACCGCATATATCACTCTCATCGCTTGGTTTTGTACTGGCCGCAACTCCTTAAGATAGGTCGAAAATGTATTAGACCATATCGAACAACAATACAACAAATACGGATGGATTAGTGAAAAATAAAACAGCCGTAACACTTTCTGAGGAAACTACTATTTCAGTGTTCTTAACAATCCTACATTTCTTGCAATCTTCGAGGATATGCACTGAATATGTTTTGAAAATACATTGTTTCATCAATAAGAATGCCTAAATATTTCACAACTTTTCTTCGTGATATGACCGATTCACTAATATCAAGTTCTTTCAGCCACGGGTTTGCCGATCTCCCAAAAACAATAAAGATAGACTTGTTGTAATTAGTTTTGAGCTTGATAAGTCTCATCCATCTCTCTATGCGGATCATATCTTCCTTTATTAAGAACAAAACTTGACTCTCAGTGAGTTCCATAACTGAATGGTTGATGTCGTCAGCAAAAAGAATAAGTGATTTTCTTGGTTTCGAATTTGCAGTCTCTTCACTCAAATCTGTCACCAACTCAGAGAGCGCGCGATGAAGATCATTTATATAAATCGCGAACAGCAAGGGGCCAAGAGGGGAGCCTTGGGGTACTCCGCAATTTAATGGAAAATGTCCCGACTCAACCTGTTCACTCGTACATATAGTGATCGTCTCCTCAAAAACGAAGCAAGAATCTTCAGGGTGTTTCCTCTGATTCTAGCATTTTCCAGTTTCTTCAACAGAACTCATGGTCTGCGGTATCAAGTGCCTTGAGGAAATCTAAAAATATAGGTGCAACTTTAAGCTTGTCGTCAAGTGCATAATTTTTTGTTGTTGTCAGAAACTGTTTAGCATGCTCCGTTGGAAAACCTTTCCTAAATCCAAATTGGTTTTTGTAAAAGAAATTTTTTTTTCCAGAAATTTATTTATTCTAATTATATTACCTTTTCAAAAATCCGCGATAAAATCGGTAGAAGTGAACTCGGTCTATCATTGTTGAAATCACTTCGGTCACCACCTTCATGCAAAGGTACAACTCTGGCTTCCTTAAAATGACCAGGGAATTCCTGTTCTTTGAGACAGCCATTTATTAAGGACACAAAATCTGGAAGAATCCCAGGTAAGATAAGACTTGTTACATTTAATGAGAGAAAATCTGCTGCCGCTGCTGCATTTCGCATGTCACCATTTCATTCACCTCATGCATAGAAGTCGGCCGAAGGCGAAGACTGGTATCACTTGGCGAGGGTAGATGTTGCTCGAAAGTCCCATCACGGGTTACTTCCTGTGGACGACTTCACCCTCTCACCTACTTCCGAAAAATGTTGGGCCAAATCGTCTACTAAATCTGGTGTTTCACGATTTCCATTGCCTGCGGGCAGAACAACTTTTTTTCCTCCAATAACTGACCTTATGGTGTCCCAAGTTTTAGCAGGATTTTTTTGATTTTCTTGCAACTTATTTTTGAAACACTCGTTTTTTGTCTTCCGCAGCAACTTATTTAATGCGACATTATACTTGCTTAGAATCATTATTTGTCTAGTATTTATACGTTCTTACTGAAACGCGCTTGTCTAGAACAACTTTCTTTCGATAGATCCTTCGATTAGAGTTTGGATTCTAATTCAAAATTCTATTAAAATTTCAAAAATGGTACTCAGTCAGGACTTGCCTGGTTTTTATACTTACTCAGGACTTGGCTTGTTTTTTATTTTGCCAACTCAAGGCCTAGCTCATTTTTAAAGCGAGCCAGGACGTGGCTTGTGATATCACCGAACCACGAATTAGCTTATTTTCGCAAGAAATCAGGACTAAACTTGTTATTTTTTTTCCAAGCTAGCCTGCAGCTTAGATTTAGCACGTTTTTGCATTGAAACTGAAGTTTTATACCAGTTTTGGCCTTAAAGCGATCTAGGCCATTTTTACGGCGTAGCGGGAAATTATGGCAGTATCAAATTTCGTCGCTACCAGCTATTAGATTTTCGATTTTTTTTGTTATATCCATGAGGAATTTACGTACGAAGGAATTTAACGTAAAGGATTCATAATGGGAGGGAGGGATTAAACAAAAGAGACAAATGAACCAATTATGCGAAAAATAAAAGAAATGTTCAATAAATCGTAGTTGTCTTGATGTTTAAAGGGGCTATCAAGAAGAATCTGAAGAAGAAGGGGCTATTAAGAAGAAGGCGATGTTTAAAGGGGCTATAAAAAACAACTTGAAAACCTATTCAAAAAATCTAACAAAATTAGACAAATTATTTGAAAAATCTTAGGAATTACAGGAATAATCATAGAAGATTAAAATTTTGATAGGGAATCCCCCCTCCTTCACTTCCCCGTCTACGTATGTTCTTCCTCTAAAATGTCACCTCCGACAGAAGAATTCTCCGTTAAAATCTTAAACATTGAAATCGAAAAATTTTATTTAGATATTGTTTAAGCTATGGTGATTCTCTTTGCTTAGATTCGTTATTTGTTTAGTATTTACACTTTCTTACTGAAATGCGGTTACTTAGAAGTACTCGTATTTTTTTCGATATATACCTGGACTCGAATTTAGATAACTTTTTTCTCATGTTTTTCGTATAATAATCCTCTTGTTCCCAATTAATCGTTCTTGAGAGAAAGAGAGAGAAATTATAAAAAAAACGCACAAAAAAATTGCCAAAACGCCTTACGGCTTGTGCGGCCATTTTCGAAACTACAAAAAAAAAAAATCACTTATCAATGGATTCCCCTAAATAACAAAAAACAAGCAAAAAATAACCTCTTGAGACTCTGTACTATACTAATCGAATAGAACACTATTATATACTATTTCCCTATCTCCCTATCGCCGTGTTTTCAAGTTTTACTTTTGTTTTGTTTTATCACGTAAAACAGATCAGCTTAGGGTATATTATTTCTTTTTTTCATTTTTAATTCAATGTTGACTCGTTTGAAAATTTGAAGTGCCAGATTTTAAACGTAAATTTAAATTTTAAATCTTAGTTCAAAAATTTCAAACAGAAGATAAAATTTTAACCCAACATTTTCCAAATTTTGCTTAGATATTAGTTAAAGATATGGTGTCTGAACTTTTTAGGTGAAATGTATTGCTGGCTGTTTTCCAATCCTGTTTTTCTTTATGAAAAGATTAAATTAAGGGGTGTTAATTAATTAAGGGATTAAATTTAGGTTATTAAAATACATGGAACGGGGGAAAGGGTATTAAAATAAGGGGTAATGGCTGATGTAAACCATCCAAGGACATTAAAACTCAAGCAAAAGGGCAAATCTGTATGCTGTTCTGAGATGGCCCATTCCGGTTTCAGACATCGTATGGTTTTACTACTGAACACTGCACCATTTTGCCATAATCGTCTTTACAGACCGAGGAACCATTTTACGAAATAGCAGACTTACGATAGCCGATTCAACCTTTCTTGCTGAATACATTAAATTAACCAAACCCCAAAAATGTGTTAAGAGCTGATATAAACCATTCAAGGGTATCAAAACCCATGCAAAGCCTAAAATGTTTATGCTGCTCTGATATATCTTATTCCAATTTCAGACATTTTAGTACTGAACACTGCACCATTTTTCCATAATCGTCTTTACAGACCGAGGAACACTTTCACGAAATAGACTTACCACAGCTAATTCAATCTTTCTTGCTGAATACATTAAATTAACCAAACTCCAAAAATGTGTTCAGGGCTGATATAAGCCATTCAAGGGTATTAAACTCATGCGCGGCATAAAATATTTATGCCGCTCTGATATATCTTATTCCAATTTCAGATATTTTAGTACTGAACACTGCACCATTTTTCCATAATCGTCTTTACAGACCGAGGAACACGTTCACGAAATAGACTTACCACAGCTAATTCAATCTTTCTTGCTGAATACATTAAACTAACCAAACTCCAAAAATGTGTTCAGGGCTGATGTAAACCATTCAAGGGTATTAAACTCATGCGCGGCATAAAATATTTATGCCGCTCTGATATATCTTATTCCAATTTCAGACATTTTAGTACTGAACACTGCACCATTTTTCCATAATCGTCTTTACAGACCGAGGAATACTTACGAAATAGACTTACCACAGCTAATTCAACCTTTCTTGCTGAAAGCATTACATTAACAGAACCTCAAAAATGTGGTGAGCGTTGATGTAATCCGCCCAAGGGTATTAGAACTCATGTACATGTACAAAATCTATATGCCATTCTGATATATCTCACTCCAATTTCAGGCATCGTTCTATTTTAGTACTGAATGCTGCACCGTCCTTACGGTTTAAGGGACCGTTTCAGGAATGTGTGGGCTTAGTATAGCTGATTCTGTTTTTGACTCATGATTTCTCGGGATAATGAAAAGTAAATGCATGCTGTTTAGGGCTGCTAAGTAGGCTTTCTTATGATTTATACATTTTTTTCTTATTTCTAGGCTGATTTGGGGGACTTGGCAGGAGTGACTCCTCGTATCTCTGCAACACAGGTTACAACACGATCTGCCTATTCTACAGAAAACAAAGACCTGAATGCCACAACGAGTCAGGTGAGTTATATGCCTAAATCAGGAAGGTAATGTACATAGCACCGTGTGCTACCTTTCGTCAGAATCCATACCGAGGTGGTACCTATCGCCAAAACTCAGAGTTTTTCTTGACGAAACGCTGCTGTTTTTTGTTGTTTTTTTTTGGGGGGGGGGGGCCACCGGTAGATGGTTCTTGGTGACATCCACTTTTGAGTAATTGAGAACTAGATAGCGTTGTTTTTTATATGCAAGTTGTAAATTTTTAATATCCCCAGTGCCCAAGTCAAATCAAGGAGTAAAAGAGAGATTAAAAGAAGGAATGAAAGGAGGAAAGAGAGTAAATGAATAAAAGAGAGATTGATAGAAGGAATCAAATTAGGAATATGGAAGTCGTAAATTTTTGATGTCTCCAATGCCCAAGTCAAACCAAGGAGTAAAAGAGAGATTAAAAGGAGGAAAGATCGTAAATGAGTAAAAGAAGGATTAATATAAGGAATAAAATTATGAATATGGAAGCTGTAAATTTTAGTGTCCCCAGTGTCTAAGTCAAACCAAGGAGTAAAAGAGAGATTAAAAGAAGGAATGAAAGGAGGAAAGAGAGTAAATGAACAAAAGAGATATTAATAGGAGGAATAAAACGAGGAATATGGAAGTTTTAATGTCCCCCGTGCCTAAGTCAAACCAAGGAGTAAAAGAGAGATAAAAAGAAGGAATGAAAGGAGGAAAGAGAGTAAATGAACAAAAGAGAGACGCGTATTAAAAAATACGCTTTAGTTCCTTTTGCACCACTTTTGGGCTCGTATGCTAAACGCAGGCTTAAAGAAAATGTATATAAGTACACTATTTTTCTCCTTTTTGTAAAAGTGGTGCTTTTATTCCCGGCCCCATTTTAAACTAAAAGTATACCAAGAGATGAAAAATAAATATAAGCAACTGTTTTACCTTAATTTTGGGGGTAACGATGTATAGTCTTGGTTGTTCTCTCCTTCTTTCCCCCTTAGTGACGAGCTTGATTTTCCTCTTCTCAGCGTCCCATACACTTTGTCCTTTACCTGCACATAAAGGTATCCCCCCAAATAATAGACCTTGAATATACCCTCCATCCCAACAAAACGCTTTGGTTCAGTCTTGAGAAAGGGGTTAGCAAACTCTGAAAAATCCTTATTTTTAAGCTATGACTTTTGAACTATTCTGTAGTAGGGGGTTTAATTTGTCTTCAGAGCAAATTTAGGAAGGGACCCCTCTCCTCCATCTGTGCGCATATGCTCGGTATATGCCTATACCTTTCTTTATACTATTACTCTGCCTTTTCACTTTTCAACTCTAGGCTCTAAAACTCCAACTTTTCTAAACTTGAAATAAATCTTATAAAAACGATTTCATCTACTCAGACTGAGGCTTTTTTAGGCAGACATCTTAGAAAATGGGGTCCACCATCTTAATATAATTTTTTTTTTGTTTTAATTGCGCTACTTATTTTTTTCTTGGAATTTTTATTAAGGTAGACAAGCAACCAGAGTACAAAATTATATGTATAATTTGTATTTATATGACGGGATTTTAGTTAATCATCCGGTATTAGTCTATCTGGAATTTATCTGACTATGTATTTTGCTTATCTTGCTTTTTTTGTTTTTGTTATATATTTTTAGTTGGCATTGGTCTTATTGTTAGATATATATGGATATATATTGTTAAATATATTGTTAAATTCTTGATTTTCTTTGTTTTCCTGACTATTAAACTATTCGAAATGTCATTTAACCTAATTTTCTTGTTTTTTTATGGGAGGAGGGGTGGGTGGGTGAGGTGGGTCTTTCTCAAAATGCAGCAATCCACCTGGACTTAGTCTGACGTTAAATTTTCCCTATTACCTTTTTTCGTTTTGTTATATATATGTTATAATTATATCTCGTTTTGTTGTTGCCAATGCTCTCAAAGGGCTCTCTTTCGAATATCTCTCCTGTTTTTGTTATTTTCACTTTTGAATTTTGTAGGTCAAAGAGAAAACAGTAACAGCGACAACATTAACTTCTGGACAACAGCAACAGAGGGTTATAACAGAAGAAATTCGACAGAAGTCGACCGCCTCAGTTTTGAATGATCTGCCTACGGTACTCTTTCAATTCTTCGTCTAGTTTCTATTTGGCTGTACTATGCTGGCTTATTACGAAGTTTCTCCTATATTACTCAGGTTGAAATACCAAGGACAGTGAAAACGGATTCTGATCGTTTAAACTGGTTAAGTGGAAACTGACGCAACCCTATATACAAGGGCGTATCCAGGATTTTTGTATGGGAGGGGGAGGTTTACGAAGAAAACCTTTAAAAACGCATCAAAAAATTGTTTATATGCATTTTTGTTGCGTTTTTACGAGTTGGATAAAAAAAAAGTTGGGGGGAGCGGGTCAAACTCTGTATCCCCCCCCCCACTTGCCTGGATACGGCCTTGTTTATATTTCCTAAAAAATTGAAGAATTAAATCCTTAACGAAAATAACCTACTTATGCAGTTGTGTAGTTTTCGCTAGTAGTGGGTAACTATATGACATCAAACAGCATAAGAAAGGTTAGCTTTCCTTGAAGGTGTAGTTGTTTTCGCTAGTAGTGGGTGTCAAACTAAATATATAAAAAAGGTGAAAAATCAGCAAAAAAAGTCAAAAATATATGATATCAAACAGCATAAGAAAGTGTAGCTTTTCTTAAAGGTGTAGTTGTCTCAAGTTTCTATTCGTGTAAATGAAAAGCATTGTCTAATTTGACTGACAAGTTTTGCTTATTTATTTTTATGTTTGCCCTTGGTACTTCACTTGTGTCATGTCCATGGTACTTCAATAAGTAATTAGAGCAAATTAAGAAATTTGGCAAAAAGCTCACAACCTCACGATACTCTCCAAATTCTACATCTAGGTTCTATTTGGCTTCACTATGCTTGCTTATTATGAAGCTTTTCACATATTAATTACATTAACAAGTAAGGCCGTATCCGGAGGTGACTGGGTTCCAACCCCCCCCCCCCCCCCGAATTTTTGCCCGACTCTTAAAAAAGGTAAAAAAATGTATATAAACAAATTTTTTATGCACTCTGTAGAGATTTTTTCTCCCCCCCCCCCAACACAAATCCTGGATACGCCCTTGCTAACAAGTAATTAAGATTCTTACTAATTATATTAAGCTTTGAGGTTCCTACTAGTTAAGTGTAAAGCGCTTCTGTGATCTACATGCTGACGTAGTGGTTTAGGTGACATTCGCCTCATAGAGTAAATAAAAATTAGTTTATTCAGCCTTCTAAATTTTAACATTTTAATTTTGTATTTTTGTCTTGGAACATATTTCCACTTTACTGTTTTTTGTATATTAATTGCATTAATAAACAACTAAGATTTTTATTAATTGCATTAAGTAATAATTATATACTTGCTAATTATTGCATTGTGCTTATATTAATTACATATTGACTAGGTTATATAGCAACCCCAAAGAATAACCTAAAAAATATTTAGAAACGTCCAATCTTTTCTTATTTTGGCGCCCCTGATTTTGACAATCCTGGAACTGATTTTTTCTATCCTACGTGTGCTTAATGCGAAGCTGTTTTATATATTGATTGAATTAATATATAATTAATTAATTGCAATAATTTTAATTAAGACTTTTATTAATTTGCTATAATATGCTTATACTAATCACATGGCTATGTTGAAAGCATCCATTTCTCAAAAACAAGATTTTATGGAACAGATATTTATCCGACTTAACAGTCGGATAACATGTGTTTTGGGGATCAGGAATTTCAAGCGGTCTCAAAAATCTTGCGAAAATGTTTAGATTTTAGAGCCAAAATTGTGAATTATATATCTATGCATTATTAATATAATTATTAATTTCAATTATCATTGATTTATAACGATTTTTTTTCAAACCTCGGGTTGTTTTGCTATTGAATTTTGGGATATTGTTAAATTCTGAGTAACGGCCCACAAACGAATACTTGAAACGGTTATAAAAGGGCTAAATCTTAATTTATAATCCTTTTTTAAATTGCGCGGTCCTACCCGCTGCAGCCCCACCCCCTCTCCTCTCTAAGCGAACTCGCATACCAAAAATGGAATCTTAGATAAAGTGTAAAAATAAACAAACTCGTCTGAAGAGCTAGGCGAGGATATAATAGGAAATTAAAACAACAGTGAAAAGACGAATAGAAACTGAATGAGGAAGTAATTTTATATGAATTGAAATACAAAATCAGGTGAATCGACCTAAGGGGGATTGGGGGCTGATATTAAAAAAAGGCACACAATTTATTTATTTATTTATTCTGTACTTTTATTCTAAAGCTTTTCGTTTTCTGAAAAACGGTTTTTGATAATCCTGCCACCATCTCTGCCACCAATTTGCTAAGGATATGTACAAGGTCATTCGCCGTTTCTTGTAAAGTTTTATTAGCTCCGAAATTCTTGTCCGACTTCGCATGTAGTTGACAATTATCTGGAATCTGATGTGAGGTCTTCCGGATCAGAAGCGCGATCGTACCAAAAGTTGTTCATTTGACTAATTTGACTTATGTCCCGGATGTCCTCTTTGGGCGTGTTGGGGCCATCTCCCTTACATGTCGGCAGTTCAGCTATTTGTTTGGTTTGAGGTCATCCGCTTGATTTAACAGTTGCTTTAGGTCATTACCAAAATTGTCTCACCGTCTCTTCCTTGGTCTGCCAGGACAGCTGCTGCCGTGCAATCTACCTTTAAGAACAACTTTTGGCAGTCGTGGCTTCTCCATGCATGGCCAAGATACCTAATTTGTTGTTGTCGCACTCCCTGGAGGATTGTTGTTATCCTATTTCAACTATTCTTGAAGATCTTGGGCTGGAGACTCTATCGAGGTTATACTGGCGAGACGTTGAGAATACGAAGGCTTTTCGTTTGGAATGCCAAAATTTTTCGCTCGTCCTCTAGTTTTGGCGTCTACGTCTCGCAGACTTACAGAACACCAGGAACGATTAAGGAGTCAAAGAGTCATAGCCATAGTTGTGTTGAACAATGTTTATTTTTTTTAAGAGGGAGAGCAACCTCTTGAAGATGGCGCCTCTTAGAGCATGCCTTCTTTTTTTGTCGTCAGTGCAACTTTTTAGTAGTCTTCATAGGTATATGAACTGAGTGATTCCACTACTCTGCCATTTGCTGTAACATGAACTGGAGATGGGCAGGGATTTCTTGTTATACGCATGACTTTTGTCTTCCTCGGATTAATGGACATGACAAAGCTATTTACTGCTGATTCTAGTTGAGGAGCTTGGGGCCTGTTAATTAGGTACAGTTTCAGCTAGTTTATCAAGCTCGGCAGCATAAACTAGGGTGTCTATGGTGACTCCGCTAATGGTCAGGCCTTTTTTGTTTCCTTGTAGGGACAGGGTGGCGTGCAAAGACAGCTTGAATAGTTGGGGAGAAATTATGCAGCCCAGAAGCACACTCAAAATTGTTGCGAAATCTTCTTTCTGGCCTACCATGGTCTGAATGTAGTAGTTGTCGTACATAATTTTGATAATGTTGAATAAGTTTTTGGGCACACCATAGCGGGCCAGAATATACCATAGCCCGTGTCACCACCCTACATTTAAGACCTGTTTGAAATCCATAAATAGTTAAAGGGCTTCACTACCGAACTGAAGGTCTTTTTCTGTGAATTGTCTCATCACAAAAATCTGGTCCATTGTAGATCGTTCAGGCAAGAATCTGACCTAATAGTCACTGATGATGTGGCCTTTAATGGCTCGGATTCAAATTAGAATAGGCCTTGTTACGATTTTAGCTGGGTGGCTATTGAGGCTAATGTGTCAGTAATTTTCGCAGTCGTTTTCTAGGCCTTACCTACGGTACGGTACGATCATCGCTTTTGCCCATGCTTTCGGGAAATAGCCTGTTGTCCAATCGTCAGTAGCTATTTTATGGAGCAGCTTTTCTAGTATTGTGGGACCAACTTTAAGTTGTTCGGCAGGGATAACTTCGGGGCCTTAGGCTTTATTATTCTTGTGTCTGCAAATGGTATGTTCATCTTTGCTCAATAATGGATCAATTATTATTATTATTTTTTACATTATAATTATTATTATATTATTATTATTTATATATTATTATATTATTTTTATATTATTAATTATTATTTATATTATCAATTATTATTTATATATTATTAATATTATTATTAATCATTGTTATTAATATTAGTTATTATTAATAAGTCTGGGAAATCCTGATAGTGCATTAGAGTTGCACGTAAGAAGTACGTGCAACTCCAGTGTTTCTCCAGTTTTTCTCCAGTGTTTTTTTTCATTTAATGGCCTCACTATCGTCAAGAGGTTTACCATCCTTATCCAGAACATTAGTGGGAGCTAATTTCCTGGGGGGAGAAGCTTGTCTTGGGGTGCCTGGGATAAGGCCAAGGGGACCTACCATCCTTATTCAGGATATTAGTGCGGGCTAAGGACATTAGTGATGACAGCTGCTGATGTTTTTGCAGAGAGTTGTTTAATTGTTTTTTACATTCTGTGAGTGTTTCCTAATTTTAAATCATTCTCGCAAGACTTGCATTTCTCTCATATTTAATTTACGAGGACTGTTCGAATCTTTTTGTGTACTATCCGTTGCATCCATGAGTATTTAAGTATATAGTACTTCTCTACAAAACTAGTTACTCAGTAACAAAATGTGACTGTTTAATCCTGGTCAAGAAAACTAAAGAATGATTTGGTCACCATAATTTCAAGACTGAAGTAGGGAAGGGGGAAAGTATACTTGATTTGAACCTTAATGTAAATAATGTGCAAATTTTGAAAAAATACACTTTTTGGTACCTAACGGCAAAAAAAGGTCCTTATGATATTTGTTTGTACAGTTAAGCCCCTCTGCCGAACTAGATTGACACCCTACCCCCCCCCCCCATACCCAAATAAAATATTAAATATGTCGGTGACTGATTTGTTAATTGTTACTGGAATGTAATTCTTGACATCAGGAAAAAATTGAAGAAACAAGGAAACAGAAACAAAAGAATCTAATAGTAGCGTAAACGAAAAAGCTTTAGTAAAGAAAGTCGAAGATGAGAAAAACTGCTACCTTTATTAATACCAGTACAAACATGGACTTGAATTGGAGACACTTACGTGATTGTCAAGCACCACCAACAAAACAGCCAAAACCAGCGAAATATCCATGGAACAGTCGAGTACAGGCAGTGTTGTCATTATTATTAAGTACAAATTTTGAGCAAAAGAAATATATAGGACACATACAAAAAAAATATTCCCCTAGAAGATATTTTTCACATTTCATCAATCAGCGCCCATCAGAGAGATGTCACCATCCTATATGGGTTTCGGTTCGCTCCCCTCGGCTTTTAAGCTTAATTTGTTTAATAAGGCTCACCTTTTTGAGGTATTTAGTGGTGGAGTGGGACTCATACAAATATCGCTTGAATAGTTAAGCCCCTCCCCTGAAATGTCTTGTTTACGATACGCCCCTCTGGGTACTGCCGGGGCTATCTGGGAAGCCAGTCGATGATTCTCCCTCACTTTTTTTTGGATATTTGTGGTGGAGTGGGATTCATACAAATATTGATTGAATAGTTAAGCCCCTCCCCTGAAATGTCTTGACCACGCTACATCCCCCCTGGGTACTGCCGGGGATATTTGGGAAGCCAGTCAATGATTCCTTTTTTTGGGTATTTAATGGTGGAGTGGGACTCATACAAATATCGCTTGATTAGTTAAGCCGCCCCTCCCCTGAAATGCCTTGACCACGATACGCCCCCCTGGGTACTGCCGGGGCTATTTGGGAAGCCAGTCGTTGATGTTCCCTCACTTTTTTGGGGTATTTAATGGTGGAGTGGGATTCGTAAAAATATCGCTTGAATAGTTGAGCCCCTCCCCTGAAATGCCTTGACCACGCTACGTCTCCCCTGGGTACTACCGGGGCTATTTGGGAAGCCAGTCGTTGATTTTCCCTCACTTTTTTGGGGTATTTAATGGTAGAGTGGGACTCATACAAATATCGCTTGGATAGTTAAGCCCCTCCCCTGAAATGCCTTTACCACGCTACGTCCCCCCTGGATACTGCCGGGGCTATTTGGGAAGCCAGTCGTTGATTTACCATCACTTTTTTGGGGTTTTTAATGGTGGAGTGGGACTCATACAAATACCGCTTGAATAGTCAAGTCCCTCCCCTGAAATGCCTTGACCACGATACACTCCCCTGGATACTGCCGGGGCTATTTGGGAAGCCAGTCGTTGATTTTCCCTCACTTTTTTGGGTATCTAATGCTGGAGTGGGATCATACAAATATCGCTTGAATAGTTAAGCCCCTCCCCTGAAATGCCCTGACCATGCTACATCCCCCTGGGTACTGCCGGGGCTATTTGGGAAGCCAGTCGATGGTTTTGATGTAAAAGAAATGGCGTGCTCTCCCTTCTGGCTCGGTATGCCTCATTTGTTCTTTCCCCTTAGATTTTTCGCTTGTTTAACTGCAATCGCTTTTAGTTGAATTTGCACTAATGCTTGTGACTAACTCTTTGTAGCGAGGGGTAGCTTCGTCGAAGTTGAATATTGATTATGGCACTTCTATTGACGAAGAAGAAGATGGACAGGTATCAATTTATTAGTGCATGTTAATGTTTATGTCATCAATGTTGTGTCATCCGGACTTTCAGCTTCTCTTCTCTCCTCTTCAGTCCTTTTTTGAAATTCTTATGGTTAAAAATTGATTCCAATTCTCTCACTTCCAATTAAATTTTAAACCCTTGTGCTTTTAAAACGTATTCTTTTGCTTGTTTTTGCTTATTTTGAAACTGCGTTTTTAGTTTTTAGGATTTTTTTTTTTTACTTTATTCTTTGGATTAGGGTAGAAATGTAGAAATATTTTTCAAGATGCTCCAATGATAGTAGTCATGTTTGAAGCACGACTACCAAATAGGGGAATATTTAAACCAAATTAATTTAAAATAAAAATTAAGATAAATTTTATTTTGAATATGTTTTTCCGACTCTTTGCACACGGATTCAAAATAAATTAGTTAGGTAAATTATAAAGGATTACTTTATTCAGCCTGGGATTATCTATTGTGAAAAGCATGATGATTGAAAAAATCGATGTTAGTATTTATTGATTCTGTGCTTTTCGAGTTTTGATTTATGGACTCGATTCCCTAACGATGACCGGTTTTCGGAGGGGGGGGGGGGATTTCCGCTGCAGAATGTTCTGGGGTAAATTTTTCAAAGACTTTTAAAGTTAAAAATCGGACCGTTATTAATACGCTGGGGGATTTTGTCGCAGGGAAGGGGGATTTTCTACGGGGAAGAATTTTCCTTGAAGTGGGCGTTTTCCACAAGGAAATATTTTCCTGGAATTTCCTGTCTTTTTAGATCGCAGCAACACGTAATAGGTAAGCTAGTAACAGATAAATCAAAATAATGTGATTGTCGAATTCAGTTTATAACCACTTGTGTTGAAATGAGGTACCGTCTAATTCTTTTGTGATTCGAGGTTGTCAGCTTTTCGTGTAAAAAAGGCTATATTCTTACCTTGCCTGTCTGTTTCTTAGGATAATCTGTGACATCAAGCCTCTGTGTCACAGATAATCAAGTAAAACGTTCTTGAATTCAATTTTAAATTATTTTTGTTGAACAATGCTACCATCTAACGGTTTTGCATAGAACTTTCTCAATGTTGTCCATGCTTAATCAGCTTTTTGCGTTTGAATTTGGTATTCTCTTATATAAGACGTTTTTTTTTCACAAAATTTTTATCTCAAGCCCCTAAGTGTCTAATTTAAGTTTCGGGCTAAAAAAACAAACAAATGAAAAAAAAAATAGGCAAAAATAATCAAAAACAAAAATAAGTAATTAAAATGCTTTAAAAATATATATTTCAATTTAAACTGGTTATTGGAAAAAAAAAGAAAAGAAAAACGAGCAAATGTACATAAAACATAGGCAACACCTGTACAAGTAACAGAAAAGCCGTTTTGCGACGTTTCTATCGGGATGTTTTGTTAATTGTTTTTGTTTAAATATGAGCGTGGATTATTGCCACAATGTTTCGGTCAAATGTTCGTGGCTGGATGTAATGTCCATGAATACTCAACCAGAACAGCATCCCAGATAAGACGACCTGAGGCTTTAACTCGAAGATCATTCTTCTCTATCCGTCATGTGGGACCAGGGTTTTATAATAGTTTACCAAATGAATTATTAGTTGATGAAAATATTGCTAGTTTTAAGAGTAGGTTAAAATCTCTGTGTTTTGGTGAGTATAATATTTCTTAGCGATTTTTTCTTGAGGGGTATCTCAGTTGTATTTTGGTTATTTTTTATTGTGATTGTGTGAGGATGGTAGTGAGAGAACGGTGATAATTAGTTATGTTTTTTTTTTTGGGGGGGGGGGGGGGGGCTGCTCGGAGGGGGTGGTGGGTGGGTTGTGTTTTTTTTTTTTCTTTTTTTATTTATTTATTGTTTTACGCTGTTGATAGCGATGTATATATCAGGTTTTTTTTTTTGAAGGGTGTATAGCCTAAACAAGTTTGCTTCTGGTGGTTGATTTATTTATTTATTTGATTTAAATAAAAACCCTTATCAGTTTGAATTCTTTCAGTAATTTAGGTCACAAAAGTTTTTTCATATCTGTAGGCTTCAGCTAAATTTAAGGAATCAAATATTAAATATTGTTTATTAATGTTCAATATTGTAATATTAATGTTTATTCATCATTGATGATGGGATACTAAAATCTTTTATATTTTTCTTTGTGCGTTTTGTTTTTGTGTCCCCATGATGGGCCATGGCCTCCCAAGCCTCTCCTAATAAACAGTTAAACAGTAGGTAAAGCAGCAAAGGGGGGTCACCTTCGGAATGGCTTCATAAACAACCCATTTTGGGTGAAACCTGAAGGAAGAGTGTCTTTTGGGGGATTTTCCGGCAAGAAGGGGCGAAAGGATTTATTAGTCCCCCTCCATATCCAATACTCTTATGATGACTGTCCGTGATTTTACTATATTCTGTGGAATGAAGCCTCTGTGCGACTGGGTAATTCAAACTATAAAGATTGTCAAACTTAATTTTAAAGCGTGCTACCACCTAACAGTTTGCGCAGAACTATGTGGGGTAGTTTTCAAATTTCTGAAGTTATGCGACCATCCAAGGAATTTTGCATTCTAATATATTCTAATACATTCTTGAGCACGGTTGCAAGAAAAATAATACTTGACAATAAGGAAAATAACTATTTCGTTTTGTAATGAGAGCCAATGGAGCTGCCAAACTCTTGGAAATGAGGGCTATATTTTTTAATTTATTGATGTTGGTCTTTTAAAATTGTCTTTATTCAATTACCCTGATCTGCACACGCATGTCAATGTGAACTTACAGCATGCGCACGCATAACGTACGGAAACACGTACGCGTGCGCATGACGATTTTCAACGCACGTATAACCCACCCCAATAAAACTTATGGCATATCTGCATCCGTGTGGAGTTCTTTAATAATAATAAAAAAATAAGACAAAAATTGTTAAAACACATGTTTTTGGAGGTTGAAGTTAAAAAGGCTGAAGTTAACAATTCAACGGTAAATATTTCTGTTTATAGGATTCTCCAATTGTTAAAACGGAAGCCATCAAGTATGATCCTTCTTCTGCTCCAGTTCCGCCGCCACAACCAACAACAGTGCCACCTTTCGTTCAAACAGAACTGAGACAAGTAGGTGGTGCTGGTCAGCCAGGAACTCCTCGTCTTCCGAGTGCTAAACCAACCTCTTTGGATGAAATGGCAGAAATTATTAGTTCGCAAACAGTTACCTCTAAAACAAGAACAGTTGAAACAGTCACAGTAAGTCTTAGCATTCGATTTTAAAAAAAATTAAGGATTTTTAAATGTCAACAAAACAAGAGGAGCACGCGTAAAACATTTTTGATGTTGATGAAAAATTGTCAGGTTAGGATTGTCACTCAAATCGAACGTTCCTGCTTAACCTAGGGGATCCTGTTTTTTTTTTTTTTTTTTTTTTTTAATATCTATATTCTATAGTTAATTTAATCCTTGTTTTGTGGCCTCAACGTCGATTTTCCCCCTAAACTTTTCAACGGGATCCCCATTTTAATTGGGGTCTGAAATGATTGATGATTGGGGGTCTGAAATGAACAAGGTTGAACATGTAAAGATTCTAACTTGTGTTTTACCCAATGTAAGTATGGTGGTTAAGTTGCACGAGGGTTCAGTTACACGAGGGTTCAGTTGCACCGTGGTTCAGTTGCACGGTGGTTAAGTTGCACGGTGGTTCAGTTACACGGGGGTTTAGTTAAATGGGGTTAATTGCACGAGGGTTCAGTTGCACGGTGGTTCAGTTACACGGGGGTTTAGTTAAATGGGGTTAATTAAACGAGGGTTCAGTTGCACGGTGGTTCAGTTGCACGGTGATTAAGTTGCACGGTGGTTCAGTTACACGGGGGTTTAGTTAAATGGGGTTGAGTTGCACGAGGGTTCAGTTAAAGGGGGTTCAGTTGCACGGTGGTTAAGCTGCACGGTGGTTCAGTTGCACGGGGGTTCAGTTACACGGGGGTTCAGTTACACGGGGGTTGAGTTGCATAAGGGTTCAGTCAAAGGGGGTTCAGTTGCATGAGGGTTCAGTTGCATGGTGGTTCAATTGCACGGTGGTTCAGTTACAATGGAACTCTTTTCAACGGGATCCCCATTTCAATTGGGGTATGAAATGATAGCTTTGATTATCCTCATTAAAATAATCATCTGAATGTTAATAAGTTTTGAGTAACTTTTAAACGTAAAAATTATTGTACTAAACGATAAAAATAATGGTAAATGTATTGTAAAGGGTAATGTAAATGGTAAATGTATAATAATGGTAAATAGTAAATGTAATGAAATGCATTGGAATAGTTTAAGGAATAGAAGGCAAGGAACGAAAGAAATAAAACTAAAAGAATAAAATGAATAGCAATCCATTGGTAAACTTAACGAACTAAAAAGTGTTCTCCAAGTGCTAGTTGAATAAATGTATATACCTCTGTTCTTCTTAATCTTAAGAATATTCATGTAATGCTCTGGGTGTATGAAGAGTTCTTCTTGAAAAAAAAAAAAGGTTTTAGATGTCGAGATCACCATATGCAAAGAATATATGGTCTGTGTTCTCTTTACTAATGTGGAAAAATTGGCAGTAAGGAGACAGTACTCGTCAGAGGAATACAAGACGAGTTGAGGCTATTTAATCTTACTTCCGCAAGAAGAGAAATAGACTGTTCAGCCTAAGTGGGTATCAATAAGCTGCTGGATCAGGTGCTTTTATTGGGTTTTTTCTTGGGTGTGTGGTCGAATCAACTGGAGCCGGGCCTTGTCCAATTCGTGACCATGCTTCCAGAAACTTCCAAGAGGCTCGGCGTCCTTTTGGATGATATTGTGTTAAGATTTCATCTGGTCACCTGGTTTTTTCTTTCTTGAAGATCCTATTCGGGATCATACTTCCAGAAACTCCAAAGAGGCTCGACGTCTTTTGGACGACATTGTCTGAGAATTCATCTGGTCACCTGGTTTTTTCTTCGATGAAATTCCTATTCGTGGTCATACTTCCAGAAATTCCAAAGAGGCTTGACGTCTTTTGGAAGTCTTTGTGCTGAGATTTCATCTCGTCACCTGGTTTTGTCTTCCTTGAAGATCCTATTTGTGATCATACTTCCAGAAACTCCAAAGAGGCTTGACGTCTTTTGGACGACATTGTGCTGAGATTTCATCTGGTCACCTTGTTTTTTCTTCGATGAAGATCCTACTCGTGATTATACTTCCAGAAACTCCAAAGAGGCTCGACGTCTTT
>JAQQPU010002566.1:4561-40579 GCA_029168905.1 Artemia sp. Kazakhstan ARC1039
TTAAGTTTAATATGGCCTTCACTTTTCTTTAGAAAACTCCTTTTCGGATTTTTTTTTTAAGTTTAATATGGCCTTCACTTTTCTTTAGAAAACTCCTTTTCGGATGTTTTTTTTAAATTAATCTAAGGAAAACGAACAGATTATAAGGCTTAGAGTTTGTGTATTTGAAGGCAGATGAGGGCAATTCATTGTCTCAAAACCCATTTAAACATCACAAATTATCAAATATGCCCAAAACTTCTATTTTGTTGCTCAAAACTTTCCAATCTAAACTTGACAATGGTATGTTTTTATGCACAATGTTGTGGCTTATGTTTTGTCTCACCTTCTGGCAACTTTGACGCTTCTAGTTTAGTCAATTGCCAGTGTTCCACCATGACAAGATTTTGTTTTTTTTATATTTATTCAGCAACTAAATAATCAATTATTATATGCAATGTTATTTTTATATGTTTTTTTTTGTACATTTGATTTTAGTACAAAGATAATATTTGGCCATGGATAAATGGCTGAACCTAAACTTGAATGGTAATGATGCAGACAATAATACTATAGACTCTCCTCAGACAGGAGAAAGTATTGAAAAACAGGCATCTAATGTGTTAAAAAGAAAATGAGTTTTTTCTTCAATTTGGCTTTACATTTCAAAATTGTAAGAGTAATGAACAAACTCTTTTTTAATCTGCAATGAATTATTGGCTCTGGAGAATATGAAACCATCAAAATTAAGAAGAGATCTAAAATCGAAGCATGTGACTGTATAAATCTTTAAATGAAGAAAAAATCCTTTAAAAAATGCATGACAAGATCAACAAGATCACGTGGTTATCTTGTCCTGTATTACGGATTTCAAGACAATTGTTATTGAAGTTTTTTGTTGTTTTCTTTAATTCGGTTAGGAAAAGTCTCTTTGCATTATCGTAAATAAAGTGGCGGGGCTTCTGCTTCCTCTTCCAGTCTAACAATGAGCCTAATTTGTCTACATTGGTATTATCATTAATTGCATTGCTCTGATACATCTAAAAAAAAGGTTGTAACAGATAGAACAAAGAATGCAGCCACATTCATGCCCCTTTTCCCTAAATCATAAGACTCTCCGATTTATCCTACAATTTCTTACATTTCGCTTATAATTTCCCTAGTTTTTACGTTTTTCTCTTGGAAATAAAACCTCTTGGAATGTTCCTCTTGGAAATAGATTTTAGTTTGTATAAATGGGCGAATGTGTAATGGAACATTCAGAATAAAACGATTAGCTTCACAACAAACTAGTTTCCAATATCAGAAAAACTTCAGATCTAAGAGAAGGTAGATCTGAGGTAGTCGAGGCAGTACACGTGTGGTGATAGTGTGATAATGTGGCAGTTTCTGACGTGTGGAGATAGTATATGAGAGAAAATTTGTTCTTAGCCTTAGTTAATCTATACTAATGTGTTTTGGTTTCCTTGAATAACAGTTTTAGCCACAGAGCACCGGAATTACCAATCGCCACCTACGATTTTAAATACCTTTAAACTCCTTAGGTACAAAACTAAGGAAGCTACAGCCCCCCAATTTAAACCCCAACAGTCCCAATGGATGCAAAAGAATCAATTTTTGTTGGAAACTCGCGTCAACAAATCTATTTTCTCAACTTCCAGATAATTTGGCATTATAGATTACACTGGGTAACAGCAAAAAAATCGCCAGGGGTTTCTTATCTGATTTGGACTAATTTTGGTGTTCTGAGTCTGAAAATCATATTCATTTTGCTCTATCAGGTCAATTTTTTTAGATTAAGCCATATGCCTACCCGACGAGCTATACATATGCCAATATCAGGGATTTTGGGTTCAATCATATTTTTCTTGTAGAATGTATCGAATTACAAAATTAGTTTATTTCTCCAAAATATCTGCATGTGAGTATTTGTTATTTCAAATCTATTTAATTAACCCTTAGCCAATCAAATCGATTCTAAATTTCACTGCCTGACATTAACCAGCATTTTCTGCTTCTTTGACTTGATTGATATGGCTTCGGCGCGACAATCATGCAGGAATAATCCTGACGTTTTCTGCTATATTTGCAGAGATTACACACTGTCAGTGGACAGGAGAAACATCATAGAATTTTTAAAGCGCGCCTACGAGGCTTATTTTGAGGTCAAACTGGGAGACCAGGATAAGTCCTGGGTACCACACACGGTGTGCAAGACGTGTGGAATACCTCCAGCAGTGGACAAAGGGCACGAAACCTTCACTGAAGGTTGAGATTCCAGGGGTTTGGAGGGAGCCATTTGACTGAGCATCGGATTGTTGATTCTGTGCCATCAATACTTCTGGCATCAACCAGAAGAATTAACACAGCCTCCAGTACCCCGACCTTCCATCCGCCCACCGTCCAGTTGCTCATTGCAAAAATTTCCTATGTCAGCGTTCACAGAGCGTCCCGACAGTGACGACAAGGCCACCAGTGCAGATGAGGGAGGATATACAGAAGAGGAGTATAAAGCACAAGATAGTCTGCAGCTCTTTTCACATTGTGAGCTTAATGATTTGGTTCGGGATCTCAGCTTGTCGAAGACTTCTTCAGAGCTGTTGGCCTCCAGGCTCAAAGAGAAAATCTATTTGAGGAGGACGCACACATCACTTTCTTTTATAGAAGACATGAGGGCTACATGGGGTACTTCTGCCACGAGTAAGACCTTGTGTACTGCCGAGATGTCGCCAGTCTTATTCACAAACTCGTCGTTCCTCAATACGATCCGAGGGATTGGCAACTCTCCATTGACAGCAACAAGCGCTCTTTGAAGTGGTGCCCCTCCAAAAAGGGAACCGATTCGCCTCAATCCCTTTTGTGCACTCCACAACTCTCAAAGAAAAATATGAATCAGTGAAGTACGTGCTTGGAAAAACCCGATATGAGCATCATCGATGGATCATCTGTGTCTCCTTCAAGACGATGAACTTTCTACTTGGTCAGCAGTCCAGGTTCACGAAGTAACCATGCTTTATATGTATGTTGAACAGTCGAGACAGATCCCAGCACTATGCAAAGAAAGGGTGGCTGGTGCCAGAGTAGTTAGTAACTGGGGTGAAAAACATCATAAGCGAATCTCTTGTTGACTGAGAAAAGATATTGATCCCACCGCTACCCATGAAGCCTGGATTAATGAAGCAGTTCACGCGCACTCTGGACTAGGATGGGAGGTGTTTCACCAACCTGTGCTGAGCTTTTCCCTTACTGACCATTGAGAAGCTGAAGGCCGGCATATTCGATGGCCCACAAATACGGCAGCTCCTATAAGGCAGAAAGTTTGAAAAATCAATGAAAACGCTAGAGTGCGCTGCGTGGAAATCGGCTGTGCAGATAGCGAACAACTTCATGGGGAGCACGAAGGCAGCAAACCCCGCCATACTCGTAAGCAGCAAGACAGATGCATTCCAAAAAGTCGGGTGTTTGATGAGGATAAAGACGCACGTACTGTTCTCACACGTGGAGAAGTTCCAGAATACCTTGGGGTGATAAGTGACGAGCAGGGAGTAAGGCTCTACCAGGACATGCGCCAAATGAAGGACAGGTACCAAGGAAGATGGGATGCAGTCATGATGGCTGACTTACTGCTGGTCACTGAAGATAGACAACCCAGCAGCTACTCACACACGAAAATAAAAGAAACACCGATTTATGCAGTGAACTCTAAAATTTTGTGTCACGTAACACTCATTCTTTCATTACTATTATGAAGTGTGCTTATCAATTTTGATAGGGTAAATGAAAATTAAATTTAAATATGTTGACGGTTATTTCTTGAGGAAAACGGAAAGAATCGTCAGGGGTTTCTCAGCTGATGATCCGCAGAAATTTGATTTTTTACACAAAATAGATTTTTTTATTTATTTCTGTAGTAAAAAATTCTGACCTGATTGAGAAAAACCAAGGTTATTTTCAGAATCAGAGCATCAAATTAGTCCAATTCAGCTGGAAAACCCTGGACGATTTTCAAAAAATATTTTTTTGTTTTCCATTTCAGTGATTGGTTCATTGTCATTAAACAATTTGCAAGGTCTTTTTTTTTATTTTTCCAAGAATATTTTCAATAAACGTTAATAGTTCATAACCGTATGCAATTCCCCTGCAATATCGAGAGATGATGTTTGAGAAACTCTGCAATATGTCCTATTATGTTTGTCCTGGATATTTGTCACTATTATATATGTCACAGATTGGGATTTTATACTTCCAGGATTAGAAAAGAAGACAACCCTCAAGGTTCGAATGACTTAGAAAGAAGCACTGAGGGCCCAAGACATGAAAGCGAGTCTTGATGCCCGCCAGGTTGATCAAAATTCTGATAATGGAGATTTTGAGCTCTTCAAGATGTGGGCGAGGATTCAGAAATGTGTGGAGAGAACCGTGGTTCTAGACATTGGAAAGCAGCAAAACAAAGACACAGACCGAAAAACTTATAAGAAGAAATTTATTAGTGATCAAAACCATCCGCCCTGAATATTAATGTACCAACAAGAAGTTGTATATACATAATGTCGCACAAAGAAAGAGGGGTAGCTGTATTTTTCAGGGCGATACTTTTTCTGTTAAAGAATCTTTATTTCAAATGGACTCCTTATGTGATGAGCTATCTGATACCCTGACAACTATAAGGTTATCCAAACGTGAAAAATATATAATAATGAAGACTGTCTAGTTGTTGTAACATGAATAGAAGATGGGAAACTGTTTACCTATGATGAAAAATATAAACCAGATATGATAATCCTCCTCCTTTACGGATAGAACCTCCTCTTTTACGGCCTTTAAGTGCCCAGGACTCTTCAGTAAGCCGAAAATTTTCTTTTTGGATGATATAGGAGAAGGTCTACTTCATTGGCCAATCCTACGTCCTTCTGGCTCTGGCTCCAGTCCTGAATTGGAAGCTTCTTTCCCTCATTGTTGCGGATATGGTTATATGAAACCAAAAAGTTTGTACCATAATTGGAATCCAAAGACCTGGATGCAAAGATCTTGTTCTGAAGAAAGCATGTCCGACCTTGTAAGGAGAAACATCGAGACTGCAGATTTTCTTGTTTTTTCGAATTGTGAAGAAAGGTTCCAATCCTATAATGTGGAATATGGATGGAGGTTCATTAAAACCCTTTGTGGGGTCTTGAGCACCTAATACCCAACTGCCAGCTTTATGGACCTCATCACCATGCTTACTAGGGACATGATAGCCATGAAGAATCCTATATTTAAACACCCGTCTTGTGCTCAACTCTAACAAGACACATTTTTTGTCAAAAAAGGAGAAAAAACACCGAACAAAAAGCATAAAGGGCCCCTACCTTTTCAATTGTCTCTATAAGAACGGGCAATGCCCTCTTTCTTATCCATAACAAGTTTGATACTTGCATGGAACAAGAGATATTTTAGTGCCAAAAACGAATTTGGAAATGTTATCAAACGTTTGGTTTTCTCTTGGAAATGTTATCATCAAAAGTTCGGGTAAGGTAACGTGTCCGATTACCCTACCCTTGTGGTAAACACAAGATTTTCATAATTGATGCCTGTAGAGGCGGCGAAACACCTAAAGGTCAGTTTATGCACTTGAATGAAAAAAAGGTCCTGTTCCTTGTCCATTTGAATTAGTCAATAATACAGGACCTGAACTAAATTTGCACAGATCTCTAACAACATCCTTAAATGCCGAATTTCCTGGCTTTCAATCCCAATATCCAGGCTATTGGGCAATAGAGATTAGGCTTATACCACCAGTTTGTGCAACCTCGAAAAGTTTAAATAAGGACTCATTGAGCATCATTACTGATGCCAACCGAGAAATGTTTAAAGGGTGAACAAAAGAAAAAACGCCCTGACTAAAATGTACTTGCAAAAACTTATTTATGCACTCAGGAGTGCACACCCGACAAAACAGAACCAACAAAACAAAATAAACAGAACCACCGATGCCGAAATTGCCATCTAAAAAGGGGAAAGTGCAGATGAAAGTGCAGGGAAAGTACAAATGTGCAAATTGCAAACAGGATCATTCATCTACTTCTTCAGTTTGCCAAATAAGAAGAGAAAATCAAAAGTGTTTGAAGCTGCAGAAAATATAGCATGGAGTTTATGAAGACAAGGATTACATACAGAAATTGCTTTCGTGCGGTGATGTTAAACTTGAATCCGGAAAAAAATGAAGACTCTGGAAAACCGCAGTTGAATTTCAACACTGGACTGAACGTAAATTTTTGTTTTATTTACTGCTATATAATGGCTTCCAAAAAATTATCTCAGACCAAGGCCGTTTCCAGGCGGGGGGGGGGGGGGTTAGACTGCTATATAATGATATAATGGGCGTTATAGCACCGCCTTGATAATTTTTTGAGGCCTTAGTTACCCGCCTCCCTTAAAATGTATGGCTGCCAGGTTGGGTAACAAAATCAATTGATAGTAATTTTCATCAGGATCGTTCCTAGGGTTGGAGGTGTCTAGGATCAAATTAATCTTGATATTAATATTGCTTAAAGTAATAATACTTCATGTAGTATTAATATTACAATGCTAGTAATATTAATTATGATTATTACGAATGAGCCCTCTCGCGATATTTTAGGACCACTGGGTCGATACGATCACCCTGGAAAATAAACAAACAAATAAACACGCATCCGTGATCTTTCTTCTAGCAAAAAATACAAAATTCCATATTTTCGCAGATAGGAGCTTGAAACCTCTACAGTATGGTTCACTGACATGCACAATCTTATGATGTGGTTTTCATTAAGATTCTATGACTTTTAGGGAGTGTTTTCCCATTTTTTCGAAAATAAGGCAAATTTTCTAAGGCTCGTAACTTTTGATGCGTACGACAAAAACTTGATGAAACTTGTATATTTGAAATCAGCATAAAAATCCAATTCTTTTAATGTATCTAATGGTATCAAAATTCCGTTTTTTTAGAGTTTCAGTTACTATTGAGCCGGGTTGCTCCTTACTTACAGTTCGTTACCACGAACTGTTTGATTTTTTGAGTGTTTCGCTCTGGTAAAGTTCCAATGCCGTTGTTTCAACCCAGTTAAAGAAGCTGTCAAATTGGCTGGAAGTAATATTTAACAGAAGAAACAGAAACCTTCCTACTTGTATTCAGTTTATTAATGCTTTAATGCAGAAAGATAATAAGGAAGTAAGTTACAACTATCAAACTTATCAGAACCTCATTTTTATGCTGACTTGCAAAGCACAAAACATATTTCTGAATTTTTTTCCGAGTTTTCCGCGATAGAAAGCTCAAGTAGTCGATTAAGCTTTTTCCTTAACGCAGATTTCGCGCTTTATTGAGAATTATCGTTTAAACATATAATGTATATAATAGTGGGTACTGTGAACGGCTCAAAATGCTGATGATTAGAGGTTTTGGTTGAATTAAATACAAATTTTAGGCCTATATACTTTCTGATCGTTATAGGCCAGAACCATGGCCTATAACGGCCCCAGAAAAAAAGAGGAAGAACAGTCAATCAACGTTATCCCATAATAGCCTTACAGCAAAGCAATTATGCGAGTGTAAAGCAATTATGTTAGGTGCGAAATCAAAAATGTGAGCAAAAGGTGCGTAAGCATCCCACCTAGCAGTTATCACATGTCTCAGTAAACAAAAAAAGGAAGTGCTGTATAAGTAAGGTAGTTCATTCTGTTTTAGCATTAATAATCAAAAGTCAGGGCTTTATGAAACAAGAAAGTTTCACGCAGTAAGTGTTCGGGGTGCCCCTCTCCATAGTTTCTATTATAACTGTAAATATGAAGCGGTGTTCCCGCAAAAATTAAACTTGTATCCAGGAGGACTACACCCATAAAAAGTCAAAGGGTAACTATTTAAAAGAAGAAAAAAAGTTTGATTTCAATGAAAAAATTTGATTTGGAGAAAAGATGAGAAGGCAAATTGTGTGTACATTCAAACCGTCTACAAGGTTTGAAAATGGTAGAAAAAAAGCTATCTGTATCAACAGTAACCGATACTCTAAAACCTTACGTTTTTCACCACAATTATATAAAAACACTCTGCATTTCTATAGAGTTGTAACTTATTCTAAAAAAAAAAAAAAAATCAAAATTAAGCGGTAGCACACCGAGAGCGCTACTTGTGAGGATGTGAAACTAGCATGAAAATAGTAGCAGAAACAAATATAACGGATAAGGATTTCGAGGATACCTACAGTGTCATTATCCCCATGCAACATTTTTTTCGGAAACAACGCTATAATCTTTTTCCAAATTGGCACACTACAATTTTTCAGCGTCAAAAAAGATCCAGGTAGGTCACGAATTTTTGAAAATTAGTTTCCTCCTCCTAGTCTCCTTATTATTTTTCACAAATCGTCTGTGATAATGGTAGATGGTAATAAGCTTACTTAAGCTATGGATGTCAGGTCTAGATTTTTCTTCAAACGATAATTTCGACAGGACCTGTGCCTGTCATCATCAAGTCTCTGTGCAGGTTCAAATTCAAGTCTCTTGCCATAATAAAAATTAACAAACTTGAATTTGAACCTGATGATAACAGGCACAGTTCCTGTCGAGATCATCGTCTTAAGAAAAATCAAGACCTGACATCCATAGCTGAGGTAAACCTATTACCATCTACCATTATCATGTATAAGTCAAGTTGGCCTCAGAGAATATACAAACCGTCTGCTTACTGAAATCAGAGACCCGTGACACAAGTACTTAAAATAGATGGAATACAGTTATTATAGCGGAAATTATACGGAGAATTGAGTCACCTCGAATTTTTGGACAGAATATGGTTGTAATGAGATGCCACAATGAAAAACAGGAAGTGGCTTCTTTGTAAAATCGTGCTGAGCTGATAAGTGATTTAAACTTACATTTCAATTGCAGTACCAGGGAACCAAGCCTCGCTTGGTGACAACAAATATTTTACTCTCCCCTCTCCGTGAGTAATTTTTTCAAGGCCTGCACCACCTTCCAATCTGTCCACATTATCGAAACACAGTTTGTTGAAAAATTGATTTTGCTTGTGAGAACATAACTGGTGAGTCCTGTTTTTAGCAAAGAACTAAAAAGATAATTTGTAGGCTTAACATAATTTAAGAGTAGGCTACATAAATTGTTGGCAAAATAAATGTATGCAACCTACACAATGGCTAAAATAAGAATTTACTAGTTGTCAATCTGAATGGTAACCATCAGAACTGTTCCTAGGGTTGGTGGTGCCCAGGGGAAAAATATAGTCCCTAGTTCACGCAACAGTAGCTTGTCAAAGCGAACAAATGCTCCTCAAGTGGACAACTAAATTGCCATAAGAAGCCAGGATCAGGGCCAGGGAAAAATAAACTGGAGGAGAAATATTTTCACAACTCAAATTAACTAATGTTGGTTTGTTGTTCTACACAAAGGATGCTATAACCTACTTTCTTACTGCATGCGTGGAAAAGAAACCTCCAAATCTCTTTTATAATATTAATTAAAAAAAACTTTTTCCACAAAATAAGTTTTTCAAAGAAAAGTAAAGAACTCTGATAAAAAAAAAAGAGCAAAAATAAAATCAAATAATCTACCAAGCGTGAAACTATCACAAACCAGCATCGATAAATAAATGAAACCCAAAGCCAACAGAAATTATAATAAATAACCGAGTCAAACTCAAAACGAGCAGAAATTAACATAAGTTGGGCTCAAAACCACTATGCCTTCCCAAGGCCAGAACAAAATTTGCACTTTACTGAAAACATAAAAGTTTTTACTTTTATAACTTTAATAAATCAATATTAAACTGACATTGCACATTCCTTTGTATTTTTTTCAGTAAAGTTCATGTTCTGGCCTTGGGAAGGCATAGGGCTTTTGAGCCCAACTTATGTTAATTTCTGCTCGTTTTGAGTTTGACTCGGTTATTTATTGTAATTTCTGCTCGTTTTGGGTTTCATTTCTTTATGGATGCTGATTTGTGGTAGTTTCACGCTTGGTAGATTATTTGATTTTATTTTTGCTCATTTTTTGTTTAATGGAGTTCTTTACTTTTCTTTGAAAAACTTATTAGGTGGAAATTTTAATTAATTTCTGTTCGTTTTATATTGACGTAGCCTTTTCAGGAAAAAAGAAAATAATACTTTAAATCTGTTCGTTTTTTAAGACTTTATAGTTTGGCCTGCTATTTGTATGCTGGAGAAAAATTTTCAGGAATTTTGACAAGATACACCCTTTTAAAAATCTGGACACACAAAGTAGTGTTTAATTTAGTTTCATACCTCCTCTAGTTGACTTGAAATGGAAAACTTGATACCATTAACAAAAAATTCTGTTTACTTTCTTTGATAGCTTTGATACACTTACGCTATTTTGATTTGGTTAAATTTTAAGAGCAGAAGTAGCCCCAAAAGTTTGAACATAATAACCTCAGTCGTTCTTGGGATACCGCGGAGGTGCCTTATTGGAAATTAGCATTAACACAGTGCATTTTGGTTCAATCTTAAGGCAACATTTAGTTTTTAAACGTAATGGGCAATTCGAAGGGTGGGCGTGGGAGGGGGATTAGTTGCCCTCCAATCACTTTCGACTATTAAAAAGGGCATCAGCCCTTTCTATGTTCAATCGAATGAGCCCTTTTCGAAAGTTCCCACGACAACTCCTTTGATACGAAGTGCCCAGGTCTAAACAACAACAACAAAATAGTACATTATACCCACATCGATCTTTACTATAAAAATGTCAAGCCTTCCAATCACTTTCGACTATTAAAAAAGGCACTAGGACTTTCGATTTCCAATCGAATGAGCCTTTTTTGAAACGACAACGCTTTCTATAAACACCTTATATGCCCCAAGGGCATAAGTTACAACCCTTAGCCTAAGGGCTTTTAGGTTGGTTGTCATGCTCTAAGACCTAAATTCCAGAACTTTCAACTACATTAAACAAAATGGCAATCTCAAAATTTTGCTTGGATGTGTTTGGGGAAATAGTGGGCATGAGAGGGGCGTTAGTCACTCTCCAATCACTTTAACTATTAAAAATGGCACTAGCCCTTTCAATTTCCAATCAAATGAGCCCTTTTGAAGTTAAAACAACAATTACAATAAAAACCTTGTATGCCACCAGGGCACAACTTACCACCCTTGCCCTGAGGGCTGGGGGACGGGATGTCATTCTCAAACACCTAATTTCCAGAACTTTCTACTACGTTGAACAAAATGGCTATCTGAAAATTTTGATTTGATGTGTTTGGAGGAATGTTGGGCGTGAGAGGGGGGTTAATTATCCTCCAATCACTTTCGACTATTAAAAAGGGCATTAGCCCTCTCATTTTCCAATTGAATGAGCCCCTTTTGAAGTCTTACGACAACTCTATCTGTACAAACCTTATATACCCCCAGGGCATAACTTACAACCTTTGCCCAGGGGGCTCTGGGAGGTTTGTCATCCCTAAATACATAACGTCCAGAACTTTCAACTACGTTGAACAAAAAGGCTATATCTAAACTTTGACTTTCGACTATTAAAAAAAGCACTAGCCCTTTGAATTTTCAATCGAATGCAGACTTTTTCAAGTTTCTACGACAAAGCTTTCAATAAAAAACTCATATGCCCCCAGGGCATAACTTGTAACCCCTGCCCTGAGGGCTCTGGGGGAGTGTCCTCCTCAAAAACATAATTTCTATCGGGAAATCAACTACGCTGAACAAAATGGCTAACTCAAAATTTTGATTAGATGTATTTGGGGAAATGGTGGGCGTGGAAGGGGTGTTAGTTGCCTTCCAATGACTTTCGACTATTAAAAAGGGCACAAGCCGCTCCAATTTAAATAAATGGTGGGCGTGAGAGGGGGTTAGTTGCCCTCCAATCACTTTTGACTATTAAAAATGGCACTAGCCCTTTGAATTTCCAATCGAATGAGCCCTTTTTTCAAATTTCTACGACAAAGCTTTCAATGAAAACCTTATATGCCTCCAGGGCATAACTTACAACCCTTGCCATGAGGGTTGTGGGGGGGGGGGGGTTGTTATCCTCAAAGACCTAATTTCCAGAACTTTCAACTACGTTGAACAAAATGGCTATCTCAAAATTTTGATTGGATGTGTTTGGGGGGAAAGGTGGGCGTGAGAGGGGGGTTAGTTACCCTCCAATCACTTTCGACTATTAAGAAGGACACTAGCCCTTTGAATTTCCAATCAAATGAGTCTTTTTTGAAGTTTCTGCGACAACGCTTTCTATAATAACCTTATGCACCCCTAGGGCATAACTTACAACCCTTGCCCTGAGGGCTGTGGGGGAGTGTCCTCCTCAAAAACATAATTTCTATCTGGAAATCAACTACGCTGAACAACGTCAAAAATTTTGATTGGATGTGTTTCGGGAAATGGTGGGAGTGGAGGGGGTGTTAGTTGCCTTCCAATCACTATCGACTGTTAAAAAGGGCACAAGCCACTCCTATTTCCAATTGAATGAGCCCTTTGCGAAGTTTCTACGACAACTTCTTCGATACAAAGTGCCCTGGTCTAAAGGAAAAAAATAATAAATAATACATTGTGCCAACATCGTTCTTTTATGCCCCCAGGGCACAACTTAAAACCCTTGCCCTGAGGGCTGTGGGGGAGTGTCCTCAAAAATATATTTTCTATCTGGAAATTAACTACGCTGAACAAAATGGGTATCTCAAGAAATTTTGATTGGATGTGTTTGGGGGAATGACGGGCGTGAGGCTAGTTGCCCTCCAATCACTTTCGACTATTAAAGGACACTAGCTGTTCTAATTTCCAATCGAATGAGCCCTTTTCCAAGTTTCTACGACACTCCTTCGATACGAAGTACCCTGGTATGGAAACCAAAAAAATAAATAATACATTGTGCCAACATCGTTCTTTACTTAGGCAGCGCTATTGCGCTGCTGATGATGACTTATCACATACATAAAATCACTAGATTTAACTCTAGACATTAAAAGCGGAGAAATTCACACCTTGTTCTTTTTTTTAGCGTTTGACTGATTAAAGATGATTTCCTGGTAAAGGTCTTAGAAGCAAATTACAACTGAAAAGTATCCGAAACTCCTAGCCAGTCATCTGCGGCCGTACAACGGGTAGTTCTCCACTACTTCCCGTCCAGTGTTTTAACAATCCGAGTAGGTGGTTTCCGATCATAACATGATCAGAAACGGTTCCAGAGCAATTTGTTTCTCTCATGGCTGTTAGATTAGGTTTAAACTTTCTTTTTCGCTAGTAGAATTTATAATTCAAACGAGACAAAATACCATGCAAGTGAGACATTACTACAAAAATTGCTTTTAAGAGTACATCAATTTTATTCCAGAAAAAAAGGACCTGACAAAATCTGTGAAAGTCAAGATTTAATACGGATGTGCTAAAAGGGAACGCATAAAGATAAAAAGCGCGTTATCCTATCTACTGGGTTGGACATTGAACTCCTCTTGGCCCAGCACCACCTTCATCGTCTGAGTCATCATAAGTAGGTCTTTGCGCTCTTTGCTGCCTTCTGTGTATTTCTGGGTCGAAGTCCTGAAGCATTACTTCTTCGGCGTCACCAGGAATCATTTCTTCTGTCCTAAAATCCATTAAGAAAAGGAAATGAAAACACACTGGCTGATGACAATCGGATAATGGGTTTTTTTAATAAACCCATTGATACTTACTTAAAAAAAAATAAAAGTTAAGTAAAAAAAAGTAGAGCGACGGATATTTGGAATGAATATTCTGTAGTCATCTGTAGTTATAAAAAAGAATTTTTTTTTTATTAATTCTTAGGTAACCAGAGTCAACAAACCATCGTCAACTTAGTAAGGAGCGTGGCGTTTTTCTTAGTAACATCCAGCAACAATACTCATCGCTATTTTTGGTTTCCTGAATTAGGCATTTATATCCTTTAAGATAATATAGTTTATCTATTAATAAAATATTTATGACTGGCCCTCAGACATAAAAAAGGCCTAATTCCAGTTTTCTTAATTTTACACGAGAGCAAAATGAAAATAAAAGGGCACAATGAAAGAATCTTTCTCACAAATCAGAATTTAAGAAACTCGAAACTTTAAAGACTGATTCCTAGTTAACTTTTTTTCAGAATTTACTAGAAATGTCCTAATTGTTGAATTGTTCATTACTTAGAAGATATGGGACTTACGCTACACCCATTTTGAGTAGACCCATCGATAGATCTCTTCGAGCTCATTGAAACTATGTGCTTAACTCATTTTCTAAAAAAAAGTGGACTTAGATCCTTTTTTCGAAACGCCACAGACATTTTTACTGCAGACATATTCAAATAGATACCAAAAGTGTCTATTTGACACTTACACTAATTAAATAATAATAATAATACAAAACAAATCAACATTCGTACCAAGTTTGGGAAAAGGCTCAAACATCTTTCATTATAAATTCTTAGGTAGGCGACATAAAATAAAAAGACGAATTTAAAAGGCTCTCTGTAGTCTTTCACCGGCCATGAAATCAATGAATTTCACTATGCAACTTTTATTCTCGAAAAAAACTAAAGCAAACTCAATTTGCAGTAAATCTAGTTTTTTTTTTAGAATTCTACAAATATAGAGAAATGTCATGAGTCAGTTTATTTGAAACAGTTGTTCATATATATTTGCTACATTAACTGGAAAGCTATCTTTCCTTCATTTTAAGGTTTAACATTGCTTTTTTTCATTAGAGAAACTTTTTTTTTAATTAAGAAATTCTTGGATTGATTGGCTAAAGTAAGGAATTCTGGCTTTTGCCTATTGCAATTATACACATACTAGAATTAGTACAATGTTTATTGAAGCATTGACCCAGTTAGGTACGCAGAAAATATGAGAGGCTCGCATAATATTTCCCATATCGTGTTTAAAGAAAAGGCGCGATAATAATCCCATGGAGATGACGAACAGCACCCCCTTTGAAGTAAAGGTCACATTAGGGTGAACAAAATGCAAGTTGAGCGATTCAGAAGCCAAATTAATTATTTCCGCCAAAATATCCAAACAGTTTTTCGTACTAGTTCTTTTTTGGCTTTTAGAAAACCGGTTCCAGATTAAGTGCCCTGTACAGAAGTATAAAAATGCCCGCACGATTCTTAAGCGTAACAACGACGACATTGAGATCATATTGAACACATTTAGTATGATAATGGTCTTAAAGAAAACGTTTAACGGCCAAAACTTGTTTCAATCATTTTGGCTATTAGTGGAATAAATCAGCCTTCCTGCATGGTAGCGACTATACCCAGACGTAAGCCAAAAAAGAACATTTTCCAGGAAGTCACAGCATTGCCAAACCAGCATATCATCTTCATCACTTTAATCAAGTGCTCTATCATCGCGAGAAATGTCAATGAAGATACTTTTCTATATTAGAAGTTTGTTTGCAGCTTAAAACTATTTCGATTGAATAAAAAAGAAAAGAAAACTTCTTTTGTCTGTGAGCATTTCTGTATCACATGCACATTACAAGGACACATTGGTCGTGGGAAACTGAACGTATGTTTCCCAAAAACGTGGGAAACTGAAGAGAGGAAAGTCGAATTCGTCTAAGAAGAAAACAATTTTTTATCTCTATTTTCACTTCTGCTTTATATTTGACAAACAAAGATCGAAAAGAAGAGAACATATGTATTAGTGAGCACAGTTTAACTACCCTTTGTTACGTTTCGTAACTTGCAAGAATAAGTGATTTCCAAGAAGTCTCGTTTGACTAAATACAAATTATAATAAATCAAAACATAATTGAACAACATATAACTGAAATACCAAAACAACACACAATATACATTTAATCAAGGTAAATAAATAAATAAACACAGAAATTGATTAAAATTAAGCTTCTGCTGAACCTTTAGAAATCGTCTTGGTAATGCTAGCCTGGCAGTGGCACAAGTAATTTTTCACCTCGCATCAAAATACTCTTAAAACCCCAAAATTTCCTTTCTTATTACATTACAGCAGCCTCCATTTATATTCAGGGATTTAATGGTCCGAAAAACAGTGGTCTAAGTGAGTTTTTAGATACTGAACAAGGTTAACTAGACAATATATTCTGATAGAGACACATGTATTCGATAAAGAGTTCTGATCCTAGCGCAAAAAAAGCCATCGAAACAAACACTAAATTCCTGAGATCTTCATCCTTACCGCATATGATATAAAAACAAGAACTGGTGAAACTACCATAAGGATTTGCTCAACAATATATCCCTGACAATATAATATATTAACCGCAACCAGAAAGCGGCAATCTCAACGGGTTTGAAAACTTTGTTTAAAATCTGATATTTCAAGAAATCTGATCACTTTTTGCTGGACAGATTTGTATAAACCTAAGGGAAAGGCCAAACGTGCTGCGTGTGTTTATTTTTTCTTTCATTTTTCTCTTTACTCCACTATTTTTCACATTGTTTGTGCAGTGGGTTATAAATAAGTTATAATTATTATTATTAAACGAATGACAGGTCCCATCCCGCTATATACACTTGCTTTTCTTATTATTCGCAATAAAAAAAAATTTGCATTATTATTAGCAATAATAATGCAATATCATTTGCAAATATTATTTGCAATAATATACAATAAAATAAATTATTTGCAATAAAATACTTTTCTTATCATTTCCCTAGTTTCAAAATTGACGGGGTCATAAACAATGGGTTGAAGCTTTTAGCACCATATCTGACAAATTGGCAATTGACCAACATATTGTAGAGAATGGAAGCTCCAAAAACCATATAAAAGCTGTTGGTAGAAGCACCCCCGGCATCTCTCTGATCAACCCTGATTGACAGACTATCGTCTTTTTCTCTAACTGAATATGTTTTCCTCTATAGATGCTGCATGTTCATTTCTTCCAAATTTCCATTTATTAAAAATCAAATTTCACCACCCGCAGCTAATTTATGGATATTAAGCTGGTTTTTCAGGTTTGACAAAAATTTTCACAATTAAGGTGCATGTTCCCTCTCCAAGATAGGCTATCGGTTCTGGGGTCCTGTGGTCATAATGTTTTAATGCAAGACTCAATGAAGAGAAATTATTACTTTCTAACAGCTACACTTTTATTGTTTGAGAGAGCAAGAGGAAGGAAGGAGAAAAAGAGAGGTAAGCAGACCAATCAAAAAAGATATAGGCTTGTCACTCGAAAATTAAAAGAAAGAAATTTATGTTTATCATTTAGGTTTCGAATAAACCTTTTTAAGTATAATCAAATCCTCATATTTTCCTAAAAATAGAGGCGTCTTACCTAGGGGGAAGACATGCTTCAAGCTGAGGAATCAAAGCAGGATTAATTACATCCGGGAATTTCACGTTAAACTTGATTATTAATTTTCCTTTCTCCATGGGATTCTTGTAATGGGGCATTCCTTCATTATAAATACATTTCAGTCGATCCTGCTTGATTATTTCGCCTAAAAATAAATACAAAATTAACCAACTTTGCAACTTACATCACTTAAGATATCTACACTACACACTGTAAGCTATCCTTTCGCTTAGGAGTCGTAGAGCTCATCCGTTTTCTTTTATTAAAAAAAAGCAAAAAACTGACATGTACCTTAGCCTACACTCGTTATTTTGCAAAATACAAGTATGTTCCACGATAGACGTTGCATGCAGTCAGCAGAGAAAATTGTATGCTTAGTTTGTTGAGTTTATTCTGTTTTGTCTCACGGATAGGGGTCTAACTGTAAGAAAGTTTAATTACAGAGAGGAGGGGGAGGTTTTTAGGACTTTGAATTTTGTGTTTGGGGAAAGTGGACAACACTTCCATGGGATATATACTAATATACTATGTTACTAATTGTTCAGTAATATAGGAGACCAATGATACAGTGTGAAACTTCTTCGTCTTCTACTGATTAAAAAATACAATTTTAACATCAATATTTGAGGTACAATACAATTAGACCCCGGCGCCGCACCGATGAGGGAAGACCGGCGGCGGCGGGGCCACAAACAGCGCGCCAAGCCGCACCGCCGGTAAGATGTCGGCGGCGCGCCGCCGGCGCGATCAATGTTGACCACCAACATTATTGTTTTCATCAGTCTTTCTCAAATCACAGTTTAAATTTACAACAGATTCAAGCCTATTCATGAGTTCAAAAATTCACAAGTCGCTGGCTGGAAACTGGTCTTCTTCGTTATTCATCAAGAGAAGCAGAAATCTGGTAGAAACGAAATGGCTGTGGCGTTTCAGAACCCTTGCGTAATACGAGTAGTTGAAGTATCTATTAGCTATATATTCTTAACATAAATAATTATCAAAATTAGAAGTTTTTTTCATCGAGCGTTACTGCATACAAAACTTCAAATACCGTATCACAAAATTCGTCAGTTATCTGGGTAAGAACTTTGAATATAACTTTGAACTTAGAACCTTAATTTTTTCATAATGCTCTTTGCCTATATCTATTTTGTCACCTTTAAAACAGTTGAAATGGGTTACTTTGATATTGATTTTTTTTTTTGCCCTTTTGGATTCCTAAAAAGCCTTCTTGTATTAAAAACTGATTTTTAATAACAACTTAAAAAAATATATTTTAAAGTTTTTTTTTGGCTCCTTTATAGAATATAAATATGTCATGTAGACTAAGGCTGAACTGCTGCTTTTTTATTGCTTTTGGCTGCTCTTTTGGATATTATTCATTTTTTCTTTTGGGGATTCCTTCCAAATTATAAACTGATAAATACCTAATATCAGTCAAATTATAAACTACATCTAAAAGGAGTAAATTTATCAAATTGAAAAATACATGATGAACACTTCACATGAGAACACTTCAATTACAATGAAACAAAAAACACTTAATGGTTTATTCGGTATGAAGAAAAATGAAATGCCAGCTATTATAAAATGAAAAGCTCATCCGTTTTAAATGTAATTAAATAAAATAATAAGCAGACTGAAGTAGCTCCAGGAAGATGTTGAGATTTTCATCCTAGTTCGTCACTTTTAATCCAAGCAAAATGTTAGGACACTTAGTATCAGTTATTGCTTTTTTGATTTTGAGTTTAAGCTTTGACTTCCAAATGTTCACAAAAATTACCAAATTTAAGAAAGTCGCAACAATAAGTCACCTGTGGTCAAAATACTCAAAGACTCCTCTTTCATCCCCACCCAGACTCAAAGCTTCTGCTATGGTCATTTCCATGAAAATCTTCAGAGTTTCTTTTTAAAATAGCTTTCAAGCGTAGTTAGGGGTATTTAGCCTTTTTTGCTTTTCTTCAAAGCTTTGAAAAAAGTGTTATAATATTCCAAATGTTAAATTTGTTATATTTGTGCATATTTTTGGTAATCATTTGTGCGGTGATCGAATTTTTTAAACCACTGTAGATACGTAAGAACGTTGCAACATCTAGTACCCTGAGGTCATTAGACTGTCAAAGACTCCTCCTTGAACCTCCCAAATTGAAAGCTTTTATTATGACCTGGCCTTTTAATGTAACTTGGGCACTGGACCAAGGGCGCCATTGTCATTCGAGCGCAACGGTAGGTGGTGATGTCGATATTGCTTTCGTCACACCAATTCGTTTTAGTGTGAATCTGCCTGGTACTTATGAATGAATGTTTTCAAAGTAAACCCGTTTCATCAATCCCTTTGGACAATAAAACCAAGCAAGTGCTGTATCAAGTATAACTCACGAAAATCTTGTTAATTTTTGTCAACTTTTCAACTTTTTGGCATCCCTGCTTTCAATAAAAAATAATCAAGGTACTAACACTTAAATATAAAAACTCCCTATCCCCCCCCCCCTCTGTATACCATCTTGATAGGATATCGCCTCTGCTTTAAATAAAAAAAACTAATTAACTTATTGGCACCTCTGCTTTCAAAAAAAAAATCGAGGTATTATTATTTAAATACGATAGCTCACTACCCCCCCCCCCCCTGGATACCACCTTGATAGGATGCCGTCTCTGCTTTAAATTAAAAAAAAAATAACTTTTTGGGATCCCTGCTTTCAACAAAAAAATTTCGAGTTATTATCATTTAAATGTAATACCTGCCTACCCCACCCCCCTCTGGATACCACCTTGATAGGATACCGTCTCAGCTTTCATTAGAAAAATAATTTACTTAATAATTATCTAGGTCACTATATGGTTCAAACAAACACGCAAAATAACGTTAAACAGCTTAGTGTTCCTTGAAAAAAAAATTGAGGGAATGAGTAAAGGGGTACAAAGACAACAACAAAAATGTCGAAACTATTCATATATACCTCAAATTATTGGAAAACTGAGTCATAGATTCGCCGTGGCATTCAATAAGATCCAAAGAATCTAATTAAAAGGGAGCACACACAAAAGCCAAATTAGGCCAGTAGCCCATGAGAAATCGCAAAATACCCAAGACAATGAACAAGTCCGAATGGGGGGCCCTGGGTCTATCAAAATATTTCAATGGTTTCCCAGGGAATTTGATATCATTTTCTTCTGTCTCCACTTTAAATGAAAAAAATAATTATCTTTTTGGCATCCCTGCTTAAAAAAAACAGAAGTATTATCATTTGAAAATGATAGCCCCCTATCCCCCCCCCCTATAAGCAATAATTTACAATTTACTTATGAATCATATTTTTGGGGTGACTTCCGGTTCGATCTATAATTCCCTAACCTTGTAGGCCTACATAGCTTAGTCTATAGCTAAATTTTGTCTCGATAGAACGGTTTTGGGAGGAGGGGAGGGGGAGTAAAAATGTTTCAGAAAGAAGATTGTATTTTCTATCATGCGTTCAGAATTGAGTATTAAACATTAAGAAAATCTTATCTAAAAACAGCAAAAAAAAAAAAAATCTGTAAACTTACAATTCAACTATAGAAACAATCTGTCCGCTGTCAATTTCAAAATCCAGCTGAAGGCTGAAGCTGTATAGTTGTGAATGCGTTCTATAATTCTATTCAACTTGAAAATAAAATTCTTGACTACGAATGATGTAAGAAATAGCGATTGGGAAACTGCATTCGAAATGATTTAAACATTTCATAAAGACGATACTTTTTTTTGTCAACATATTAAGAACTGTGTATATTGTAATATTTGCAATTGCATATTGCATCCGTCTGGTTTTTATGCAAAGTAACAGAAGAGACGATAATTAATGAACAAGAGAGTAGTGAAGAATTATGGTACGCAAAGTAATATTTGGCAGGGAAAGTCACTGGTGATAAATCGCTAGCGGGGGGGGGGGGGGGCACCGTGATTTTCGGGGATTTGGGAAACCAATTTTTTTTCGGGGAAATACCAAAATTTCGGGTATAGTGCAAGCCCTGCTTGATTTCTAATCAGGAAAATCGAAATACTAAACCACACGATAAGGAAAAGCTCCGACTTTGCGGTTGACGCAATAAAGAATTGCCGAAAATTAATTTAAAGTCGACCGAACGCCGCCGCCTCTGCCAGCGGAGGCGCGCCGGCGGCGCGCCGGCGGCGTTACGACACTTCGGCGGCGTTCGACCGGGCCTCTCGTCGGCGGCGTTCGGTCGATCCGCCGGCGCGGCGCCGGGGTCTAAATACAATTGTAATCTGCAGAGGAAAATTTTGTAGAAAAAACCCATAAATGAAACCTTTGTCTGTAAACTCTTTTCCTGTAGGCGGCTTTGATCGAAGTACAAGCTAGTGAGGCCACTTGGTATTCCTCTGAGAAGCCCTGATGGGAAATGATCACTTGGGAACACTTCATTAGAATTTAGGTGCTTTTGCTTCTAATTTCACAACGGCTTATATTTATTGATGATAATTTTGCATGAATTTGGACCGGTCTGTTTGGTTCATTGTTGGGTTTTACTGCTCTGTCCTAAATGTTTGTATAAGTGAGTAGTCTCAATTGATAAATAAGGTGCACCAAAGTTCTTTTCTTCTTCTTTTATGTTATATATTTCTTCTTTTAATACGAAATAATTACCTTTAACACATTATATAATAATAATAGCCAAGGCAGTATATAGGATTTTCGTTCAGGGTACAGAAAAAACTTTTAGAAACAAATGAAAATATTTAATTACGTTTTTGTTATGTTTTTACTAGTGGGATGAGAAATATGCATGAGGGAGTGGGGGAAAGGTTCAAGTAGCATCGTATAAACAAATACAAAACATAAACATAAAAAGTCAAAAATAGAAACTGTAAGAATTTGTGGGAAAATTCTATCATTTTCCAGATTGCGGAGCAGAAGCACGGGCCCAGAGCCTTACAAAATCAGGTTTCACATATAAGGTCATGATACAAGTTCAAGTTCAATATGGGTTTTAATTAAAAAAAAAATATAAAAATACACTTAACTCAGTTCTTTGTGCATTGATGCACGTTTGGGCCCGTATTAAGTGCACACTCTAAATACAGCGTGGCCTCCTGTCCTCTCCAATTTCCACCCCGAACCACCATCAAATAACAATAAATTTAACACAACTTCTCCTCCGCTCACATCCCTTGAAGTATCAAACTAAAATATAATAAATAATAATAATATAAAAAAATTCTAAACATAATAATAATAAAATAAATCTAGCAAATAAATTTTTAATCTTTTAGGTATTTTTCCACATTCTTTTTAAAGGAGCCGAGAGACCTATATGACTTCAGCTCTTGCGGAAGTGCATTCCACTCTCTAGCACACGCAATTCTAGGAGAAAATTCCGACCTAGCTGTCGGTGTCGGGGGTATATAAATGTCTGATGAAGATCGTGTATTTAAACTATGGATTTGTGATACTAGTGTGAATAAGCCTTTAAATGGTGTTGGGAGTGTTCCTGAATAATATTTAAAACAAACAACGGTGCAAGATAGTCTGTAAAGTGACGCCATTGATAGTCTGTTTGTTGCTGGGCCTAAAATTTGAAGTGCTTTGTTGTGAAGTGAGTTTAGTCTCTGTAAATACAATCCTTTGTTCTTTTCAAGTTACCTGGAATACATGTGAGCACAAGATTACCACAAGATGAGCACAAGAATACATGTGAGCACAAGTTACCTGGAATACATGTGAGCACAAGATTTCTATCATCAAGTGTTTTGAGAACCTTTTGGAATCCACAGAGAGCTTCAACAAGTTCCAGATCCATAACCGTCAACAAATCACTTCTATCTACGCGTCTGAAAGAGATGACAAGGAAATAAGAATTAGGCAAAGGAAATACATTCATCATTTCTTATTCAGAACCCTTCATAACTAATTCCATCTATTTGCTCAATGCACTTCTATAGGAACTTGAAACACCCATTCTATTTCCCTGTATATCGCGAACGTTCCGCCTCAAAGTCCTACCTAATATTTTTCACATCAGTGAGATAGTTGGCTAAAACTGTTTTTAGGTTATTCATAAGGAAAAGGTCAGCAGAATAATATATGTTCAACCACACACTGATTCCTCACAGAAAATTCTCCCTGTGGAAAATCCCCCAACCCCCCAAAAATTCTGGATGTTTCCCAATAACACATACTAAATGTAAACAATGGACAAATTGCTTAACTTTAAGACCTTTTGCCCCAGGTTGGGGGTCATTTCATTCCTAGAGGTACAGTTAGTGGACCTTTCAAATACGCTGAAGCTAATGGCTATCTCAAAATTTTGATCGTATGTTTTTGGGGAAAGAAAGGGCTAGTTGCTCTCCAATTTTTTTGTCGCTTAAAAAGGGCACTAGAATTTTTTTTGTTCGAATGTACTCCTTCCCGGTCTTCTAGGACCATTGGCTCGATACGGTTGATCCTGAGAAAAAAAAGAAATAAACGCACTTCCGTGATCTTTCTTTTGACGACTGTGTGTTGTATTATTCTTAGGCAAAGGATCAGCTGGGCACTGAGAGCCAATACATTATCGTGCTGATCATTTACTTAAGAATGGCTCATATATAATCTTACAGGTGCAAAAATGTCAAAAGAGGATTTCAAATGGTGGTTATTCAAAGACTATTCAAGTTGGTTGTACAACATACAAGGTGAAATGAACTTTTCCAGTCTAGGTATTAGGAGATGGGGCAGTTAAACCAGAATTATTCTGAATACAATTGGTAGAAATTTTCTTGATGTAAAATGAATTCAAATTCTGTTAAAATAGTATTTAGCTTAGGATACACAAATTAGATTAGCACTCATTTTTCATTTGTGATAAATAGGTTTTGATTTGTTTAGGGTACAAGGCAGGGGGTAATTTGAACTCGACCCCTTGACATTTCAAACTTCCTAGAATTTCTGGACAATTTCTATTCAAATTATCAAGCTTTTTTTTCAGTTGCCCTCTCCCAGGAAAAGAAATTCATTTAGGACTTCTAATTTAGTCTTTCTCTTTATTATATACTTACAGATCTGACAGCTCGGAAAAAAATAATGTAGTGGCAGTGGGTGGCTGCATTGCTACCGTCGGCGTTAAATAAGCCCAATCGTTTAATTTACCACCCAATGTACGTCAGGTGAAAATTCTATTCGCATCTACTGGCACGACGGCGGAGGTAAAAAGAAAAATCTGATCGGTAATAACCACCAGGTATGTTTCGGGCCTATGGGTACTTGTCTTTTTTTTATCGAGTCTCTAATTCATCAAAACTTGTCTTCCAAAAGGGTACTTGTCCCCTTTCCAAAAGGGTACTATGGGTACTTGTCTTGCAATATGTCACGGTGTTGTTATAAAATAATTTATAAAAATAAGTCCGTAGCGCACGAGAACTATGGGGGAAATCCTTTCCGCAACTGGTAACAAGCGGAAAATGAAACATTAATTTCCTAATTTATCTTAGCTTAGTTTGGGATGTCGCTAAGACAAAACGAATATCTCAACAATATTAGAGGGGGGGGGGGTCTATTTCCGTTTTTCATTTCGTTTCTAAAATTGTGGCTTGTCAAAAAATATAAATCTTTCAATTTCTGAGTATGCTATTTGTATGCTGTTTGCTTTTATTCAGCGACTTTATCACGTCTGAGAATATTGGTTGAATCAATTCTAAATTATTCATACCTATTTTAATATAAAATAAGGAATATGGAAAATTAGCTTACTTATACATTGCATGCTCTTTTTCGTCAAGAACTATGATGATATCTCCAGGTTCAAGTCCTGGTTCTTGATCCCCCTCTCCACTAAAAGTAATCTTTTGACCATCAACCATTCCGGGATCCACATGTACTTCTAAGATTTTCTTCTCCCTAATAATCTATAAAAAAAGGCAGCATGTAGAAAAAAAAACTCATTGACAAATGGCACGTCATATAAAATGGATTCTCAATCCCTCCAACAAAGGACAAAATAGTGGCTTAAATACCATTTACTTTAAACTCCACGGTTTCAATTCCACTTTTTTTCATAATGCACCGAGAACGACTATTAAACCTAAAAAAAGGCACATCTTAAAAGATTTTAACTTTGCTGTTTAAAAAAAAAACATCACTTTCGAGGCTTCAAATTCCCCTCCCAACCACCCAAACCAAGATACCCTACCCCCACTCTTTTCCCCCTAGTAGTCGGTGCGTAGCTATACGGTAGTTAACATAAGTTAATTGAGCCTCAAGTGAGCAATTCACATAGATAAAGCTAAAAGAAAGGTTTTAACAGCCTGTTGAAATTGTACTGACAGCATATATATGCGTCGTGTTTTATATTTATAAGATCAAAAATGTCCAAAAAACGAGCACTTAGAATCGTAAATGGTGAAGGGAAGGTTCCGCATCATTATCTACTAAGTTCAAGCTGACAACTTTGACCGAGAGAAGAAACCTCTTGCACATTCGTTTCGGTACCAAGATCTTGTCTGCTCCCCGATTACGTTCCACCATCCCCGAACTCTACCTTCTCTCCCGTAAGAGACCATTCCGCATAAAATCCCAAAAACTCCCCAAACTGACTCCCAGGTCCACTAAAAATGAAAGATATCCCAAGATTTTTGTTCCGAGTTTTGTTGAGCTGTATAATAGCCAGGAAAACTAGTCATGAATTTTATTGTTATCTATTTATTTTTTCTTTTTTGTCTTTTAACTAAGTTTTGACTCATCTTTTTTTTCTTTTCTTTTTTTTATATATTTTGTTTGGATTATGTTTGACGTGTCAAACATAAAAGGTCAAATTCTTTCGATATGATATTGTGTATACTAGTGTGTACTAGCTATTTGTGACGTAAAATTCAAATTCGGCAACCGTGCTGTGAAAGAAATTTTTAAATTCTACATACACATCTGCGGCCGTGCAGCATTACGGCCTCTGAAACTGGGAGGCCATTTAAATAGTTTTTCAACATTCCTAAATCAATTGGGTTTCTCCAAATTCTCAAGCGACGGCATATTGATCCTTTTGGGACTAAAATTGGTCTTTTGCACCAAAAAATGGTAGGAATTAAAACTATGGTGGAGTTAAACTGAAGAGCTGTCTGCTAGTCCATATTAGATCCCTTATTGCTTCCAGTTAATCCAGATTACTGGTTTAGGAAAACAATAATATTCCAGGTCAGACTAAGTTTTGATTTCGTTTGTTAGGGCAACAGTTTTCGCATTTTCAAGTGTTTCTTTAGGCAAATTTTCGAACGGCTTACTTTTTTAGGACTTTAGGTACACACAACCTCCTCTCCTGATAAAGATCTATAGACCTCCCTCCTCCGCAATATGCATTGAGTCGCTATAAAAACTGAAATAGTTGTCTATAATAACCAAAGAATCTTTATGAAATGTCATTTATCTTAAAGAAATAATGTGCGACTATGCGGTATATCGGTTTGTGAAACTTGGGAGCTACATAAATACTTTTTTGATATCCTAAATATTCGATAGCATTTTTGCTCTCTTCAGGCCAAATTCGATGTTTCGTAGCAGAAAATGGCACAAATCCTAGTTTTGCTGTACCATGACCTCTTTTATTATTTAATAAGGGCACTAGAACTTCCGATTTTCCTTCGAATAGGTCATATCGGTAATCGCCCCTCGGAAACAAAAGCACTGAACGAACCCAACTGTAACCAGACAATTGAATTTTCGCAATTCGTGCATAAGTTTGAAATTCCTGCTATAGGATGGTCAGATATGCTGTGAAATTGCCATTATAAATTCTCCCCTTTCAAGGAATATTTTTCCTTTTTTCTGAGATTACCTGAATTTTATCGTGCAAAAATCCCTACAAATACAAACTTCTTACAAATACCAACAAAGCTAGCACTAAAGCAAAAATCTTACAAATACGAACATTAACTAGCACTAATTTGAGCCTATTTGATTTTATAGAATTTTTTGATCGGCAACAAATTTTAATTGGCTCAAATTGACGTTACTCGAACATTAGTAAAATCTCATTATGAACAGGCTCTAATGAAAAGCAGATCTTTTGAAATATACTTTAGTATCAACTCTTTTTAGTTTCAGCAACTACTGGAACAGGCCTCTTACTATCTTATTCTATATACTTTCAACGTTACAACCATGAACTCCAATAATGTTACACTCCTGCATGGTTCCCTACTAAGCATTTACAGAAAAAAACAACTAAATCTAACCTTTCGAAGTGTACTTGACAAAAAGAGAACAAATATCCGTTCTCTGTTGAGTATCTGTTTTCTTTTTGTCAAGTACACTTCGAAAGGTTAGATTTAGTTTTTTTTTTTTTTTTTTTTTTTTTTTTTTTTTTTTTTTTTTTTTTTTAGTACTGAGGATGACTTGACGGAGGTCCTTGTCGAAATATTAGCTTGTTCTTCGTCTTCATATTTTGCCACTGGCTGACAAAATCCTCGTTTTCTCACCTATTTGATTTTATTTTTTCATTTATTATTTCCTTTCCTCTCTTAGTTTCATACGTCATGCATAGCCAGTGTGGTCTTAGAATGTATGAATAATGAGAGTAAATGTCGAACAAAATAACAATAAAAATTCCAAGGTGTAACAATCGTAAAAAATTTTCTAAAGAATAATTAAAAAAAAGATAGACTGAAGAAACCCCTAGCCAGCCGCCATTTTGCCAAAACCCACTCAGGGTTATAATCAAATAACACTTTAGCTTGCACCTCGACAAACTGCTTTGTATATACTGGATCAACTAACTTTGCTCAGTTCACCAAATTAACAAAAAAAAAAAAAAAAAAAACTAACCTTTTTCCCTTCACAATTTTTGCACTTATCTTTGGCGTCAATAACCTCGCCTTGTCCAGAACAATCGTGACAAACGCTCTGAATTTGCTGAACCATTCCAGGAGCTAGCTGCTGAATCCTCACCTGCATACCAGAGCCTCGACATCTGACACATTTCTGAGTAGCACCCTTCTTACCTCCACGACCTTCAACAACATTGTTTTAGAACATGAATGCACAAAGGAACGCTCAGAATTTGAAGCATAATACACAACACAATACAAGCATTATAAGACAAGGGTGTATTTAAAGCCAAAAAAGGTCATGCAGACAATTCATTTAATGTACATCAGCCATCTATATTCTTCCGAATTCCCATAAAAAAGAAACTCTTATTTTGAGCAATAGGGTGAATCAGGGAAAGTTCGACACCGACCACCAATTCGTCTATGGTCCATTGTATCTGTGGGAGGCTTTCATATTTTCTTCCATATTAGTACCAGTAGGCAACGGTGCCATAAACTTCCGGCAGAGTTAGCACGCCTTCCATTCAGCAGGTTTTGAAGTTTTCGGACGGCGATATTTCAGGAACACAGGTAATTGACTTTACTTTAACTTATGCAGATTATCAAGTAAGTGATATTGAGAATTTTTTCGTTTCTTAGAAACTAGAATATCAGGGCATTTTACTGATTATTTTTAAACAAGCTAATGTTAGTAGTTGAAGAGATAAGGAGTGCTGGTCTTACCCCTGAAAAAGCCCAGACATGTCGCACTTGCCCCCTATGGGTGAAGTTTGGCAGGGGTGTCAGACTTACCCCATGTTACCAAAGATCGATATTTTAAATGGTAGAACAGATTCTAAGCTTTAGATATTAAGGGTTGAAGCCAGTAGCCATCCTTAGATGGCTCTACTTACTTAGTGGAATGTAGTGTTGTGTTGATCGTTCATGTATTGCAGTTCTGTGCCTGCTCTTGTTTATCTTTCTCCCTTTTCATTGTTTTTCCGTCTTAACCTTTACTTGTGACCCGCCGTGCAAAAAGTGGGGTAGCAAAGTAGCAATGCTACTTGGCAGTTATCAAATTTGTTGGCAGACTTTGTCTGAAAATACCATTTTTACATATAAAAATAATTTTTGCTCGAAGAAAAGCTGTCAAAACACAAGTTGCGCTCCGCCGTGCAAAAAGTGATGTAGCATAATAGCAATGCTACTTGACAGTTTTCATGGCCTAGTAAAATTTGTTGGCAGATTTTGTCCAAACATACCAGTGCTTCCACTATCCCCGAATTTTTGGGAATTTCCCTAAAAATCTGTCTTCTCGAAAACAAATCGGTTCCCCAAAAATCCAGCTACTAGTCATTTTCTGTATCTGAAGTCAAACCATAATTTGTGTGATGTGTTTTTATTAAAAAAAAAAAAAAGTCATTTACATTCAGTGATTCGTGCACCTTGGCTAAGCTACTTGTAACGTTTACCAGTTGGGTAAGTCCGACACTGTCGGACTTACTCCACAGTGACAGAAAAAGTATGGCCTGGCCTTTTGATGCCAGTCTGTTTGACATAAAAATTGTTTGCTTATGGACTATCTAATGATTCCTCGATGCCCTTTAAGATGGTGAAGTCATATTATTTTTGACATATTGTTGAAAAAAGCTAGTAGGGTACGTCACACTTCTCCCAAAGCGGGGGCAAGTCCAACATAGCAGACTGCACCAGCTTTGAGGCCTGGTGATGGGTTACACGTACGGTATATGTGAAAATCCGAAAGTGAATAATGTGGGAAGCTGCTGTAAAAAAAAGGTTGATAGAAGATCATATGAGATACTTATAAAAAAAAAAAATCTTGAGTCAATTTAACAGAAAAAAACATGTTATGGTATCAGACTTTCCCCGATTCACCCTAAATACCACTTTTTAGTAAACGCATATTCCAGATACCTTGAAATTCTGCAGATAAATTGAGACGTACTTTTTAAGACATCTGGAACTAGCAAGTCATTATTCCCAAATATAACCTGCCTTATCATAAAAAGCCCCTGGTATCAGCTCATCCAATCCACCAAATCATCCTCCTTATTTTTGCAAAGCGGTCAAGTATACCCGTGTTCTTCTTTCGTTTTCGTATATTCTTATCTAGCTCTAATTGGAGGACATATCGCTCCTTTTGGAAGGTAATTAAAGAAATACTTTTTAGTAAGCAGGAATTTTAGTTTAATCTTTTTTTGGAGGAGAGAGAGGGGTAAATTAATAGATTAATAACTACAGCCTCTTTGTTTTAAGGTTTCGGGTGCTGATTAGAATGTATGTTAGCAATTGGTTATTTGTTTCTTGTTTGAGTCACACTCCCCCCGCCCCCCCCCCCGGACAGATTTTTTAATTCTTCACGGGGCGTTTAAGAGTACATGTTTATTATAATAAATTTCCCCCTCTCTCTGAGCTGCATCCAATAAGTGAGATATCTTGCTGGTAGATTCAACATTATATATATAGTCCAAGCTTCACACGGAGCCTGAAGGGTCTTTCTTGTACAGATACTTGCATGGTGCCATGGCATAAACAAAGGCTCATATTTATGTCACACAAAAAAAAACCTTAAAAAAATAAAACATTCTAACAAACTATCTTAACAGAACAAACATCCCCCTCCCCTAGATCCGGGTTTTTGGATTGAAAAGTCAGTCGATGAACAGGTAGTTTCTATGATTTTATAGTTCATAAAAGTTTACATGAGCAAATAGATTTATTTTATCTTTTCTCCTCAACTTTCGTCCTCAGTAAGGAGAAAATTAAGTCTAACGCACATTACAACAATACAATAACCATAATAATCAATCTTCTAATTTCTTAACAATTGTAACTCACTAAACCTTCTAAAAGCCTAGGCATTATCTTAAAGACAAAATATATTTTAAACATCTTCCCTTTTATAAAAAAACAATATTGAAAACCAATATTGCTGAGAACTCCAGGTATTATTATTATATATTAAACAATTGTCATTTATTTTTTGAAAAAGTTTTTACAAGCTAATCAATAGAAGCAAAAGTACCATATCACTCTTTATGATTACTGCAGCTGTGCCCACCTATCACCTTAAACATGACAAAATACTTTATAAAATAATCATACCTTCACATTTCGAACATACAACATTCTTTTGTAGGGCTAATTTTCTAGTACATCCTTTATACAATTCTCCAAGGGTGACGCTCAACTGATGCACTATGTCCTTCCCTCTTCTTTCTCGTCTTCCTCTGCCACCCATACCACCACCAAAAAACATCTCAAAAATATCCATGGGGGAGTGAAAACCTCCACCACCTCCACCGCCACCTTCTTTTAGGCCTTGTTCGCCATATTTGTCATAAATTTCCCGCTTTTCAGGATTGGAAAGTACTTCATATGCAAATGATATTTGCTTAAACTAAAAAATAAGACAAAGGTTGAAATTACCTATAACCTGAAACAGATTTGACCTTGTATTGCCCTAGGGCCAAATTTCTTCGGCATTCTGCTTTATAATCCCCCCTCCAACGTTGACACCACTTTAACCCATTGTTGACATTAACTGATTTCAGTATCCAAATACATTTATACAAATATTGGTCAAAATTTCTGCTAAGAGAAGTTTTGAATGAGTTAGAAGTTTTGTGTGGTAAGCTTAATTCAAGTTTCAAACAACAAAAACAAGAAGAAGAATAGGGAATTCTTTTCATAAAACAGTGAAGATATTTTGAATGAATATTTCGGCCCTATGTCCAAGAGCCGTCCTCAGCAAAACAAAAATATATAAAAGAAAAGACTCACAACAACATGCGACCAATAAAACTAAAATACAAATTTTTTCAAAACAGTCCTGGCATTCTTACTCCAGCGAAGTTCAACCAAGAAACTGATTCATAAAACGAGGTAAAACAAGGTGATTCATTTAAATGAAAGACAAATAATTAAAAACACCTTCTTATTGCTAAACCTGCCTTTTTGGCAGCTAACCTCTAATATTTTTTTGTGACTGGTTCTTTAATAATGTCTACTGATTTTTTAGAATATTTTGTAAGGTCATTTTAACTAAATTTGTGTATAGAGCGTTTAGAGAATATTCCCTCAAGTCCCTATTTAAGGAAATATTTTTATTAAAATTAATTCGGTTTTCAATTGCTTCTCGAACTACCTGTTTTATGCCTAGGTCCTTGCTTCTAGGTCCTAGGTTCTGGTGAGTTCTACCTTCATACTATTTGCCACAATCGCATGGTATTTGATATACCCCTCTTTGGCGAGTAACTGGGGTTTTATCTTTACCAGAATTTAGGACATTTATGATTTTGAAACAATTAGTATATACTACATATAGATTATTTTGTGTGCAAACTTTTCTAAGATTCGAAGTGATTTGTGGGAGGTAAATTACGTTTCAGGGCTAGTCAGGATTCTCACATGGTAAACTACCATTGATTTTACGGGAGTCTCTTTCCAGTCTACGGTTAATTATATAATTAATAAATAAAATGGGATACCCATTTCCATTGGATATGTCCCTGATAAAGTTTAGTTCTGCTGTGACGTGGGAATCAGAACAAATGTTTAGGGCACTATCGACGAGAGATATTACATCTATCGATTTGTGTTGATTTTCTGTAAATAGTAAAATTTGAGTTTATCTAAGCTACAAATAATTAACACATATAGGAATGAGGTTTTATTTTCGCTTTTAATTTCTAAGGTAAACTGTAAATTTCTATCGTATATATTAAAGTGATCTAAAAAAAAACCCAAGTTCATTTTCCCCATAATTCCAAAGTGAAATTAGGTCAGCCATGTAACGTCCCCAAAAAATATGATTCAAGAAGTAAGAACCCAACGCCCAATTTTCATTATGTTCCACATAAATATTCGCCAATAATCCGGAGAGAGGTGCATCCATCGGTAAACCATTAATTTAATGGTAAAAAGAATTACGGAACTGGAAATACATTTGAGTACTTATTACAGAGTTTAACCAACGTCATTAACACCTCGCAACCTATTCCTGCTGCTGAAGCTTCTATTAAATGGTAATTTTCGTTTGTTTTATTTTCTGATAATTCCTCAGATACTGCTGCATCAATATTTGTAATGATGTAGTGAGTATTTGCATTAACCAGTATTTGTAATGATGTAATGTAATGTATCAATATAATGTAAAGTCTTAATTACCTTGGTTAAACTCCTTATTATTCAAAGTAGGATTTCTTTAGCAGGCACCCCCCCAATCTTGTTTCTATTGTTTAAATACCACAGAATCCCAAAAAGAGCCTAATATATTGACATTAAGAGGTCCCTACCAGAGGTTAAAATTTTTGGTTACTGCATGCTCATTGCTCAATACTGCATGTCTTGCACAGTTTTCAACTTTTCAACAGTCAACACTGCACTATAGTACAGCATGGTAGCTTTCTGAACTGCTGGACTTGTTTACTTTGAACTTTGACTTTATTAAATATAAACACACAAATAAAACACAACTCCAAGGACTGATCAATGATCCCTAGGGCCTAAATGTAGTCCCTGGAGTACTTATTTATCTGTAGGCTTCTCACAATGCATTTCAACACAAGACGCCATTTTTGTTGTATGCAATGTGAGTGAAAATGCAAATTTCAAGATTTTATTAGTTTTATGAACTACACTATATTAATTATATTTCACACTGATACAGGTAGTCTGATCAATCTGATACTTGTTGCAGACACACTGATACTGATACAGCAATGAGTGACAGCATGGACTGCATGGTTTGTACCAGTGACAGTACTGATGCAATATTAAAACCAACTACAAGAAGTGAGACAGACATATGGATCATTGGGCAATTGTCAGACACTCTAGTTTCAACAAAACTACCATCAAAGAAGGAGGTCATGGCGCTATTCTACCACTACAAGCAAGTGACGAACAAGACAGTCTGTGAAGCGGCACATTCCACAGCCAATGACGTTCTTGCAGTTTGGGCAAAGGCACACATTCCAACAAGGCTCAAGAAACATGTGGTAAACAAAATTCAGTGTCTCTTTAAAGGAGTATGACAACCCGAAGAGAAACAAAAAGAACAAAGCTAAGCGTTCTGAGCCACTGAAAAAGAAGGAAGAAGAGTGGAAAGTGGGCCTGGATGTTTTCTTTGACATTGCCCAGGCCAACGCAATGGAGATGAACGTGAGTTTCTGTTAGCGCAGCAGGAACCAGGACGCCATGGAAAGATGGGCAGTGTTCAGAAGGTTTTAGAAAGAAAAAGAGCATCATCTCAGAAAAGGAAAGAGTACCTTGACATGACAAAATGTCAGCCTGTCTGGATCACTTCTGTCACTAAAGTTAGTGACAGAAGTGCTGTATTACTTCCTGTTCCAACTCTGCAACACCTTGGTCATGATCCTGCTGAATACAATGTCAATTACTCTTCAATTGGCAGAGACAGGATGAAGCAGCACCAGATAATAGCCGAAAATCTACGATAGGAGTTTAAACCAACAACAGTTCCTCTAACTATTCACTGGGATGGAAAACTGCTAGAGGATATCTGCAGCAGACAGATTCTCAATCGCCTTCCAATTTTGGTCTCCAGAGCAGGTGTAGATCAGCTTCTTGGCATTCCAAAGCTAGCCTTGGGAACTGGCCAAGCTTCTGCGGCAGCAGTTTTTGAAGCAGTTGTGGCTTTGAACATTACAGATAAAGCAAAGTGCATGTGTTTTGACACCACATCTGTCAATTCTGGTCCAAGAAATGGTGCTTGTATACTTCTGGAACAAAAACTTGACGAGGATATGCTTGGGTTTGCTTGTCAACATCATATCTTAGAAACTGTCTTACAAGCAGTGGTTCTTGATTGCCTTGGTCCTAGCAAAGGCCCAGATATAACAATTTTCAACTGGTTTAAGAACACATGGCAGTTCATTGATAGAGCCGACTTTCAGACTGCTCCATCAAACGAGTGCGTGTTTACAGCTGTTTCACATGTCGTCACAGATATCATAGCATTTGCTGAGATGCAGACACTAGCGTATCAACCCCGTGATGATTACCGTGAACTTTTAGACTTGACAATCATATTCCTCGTTGGCATGCCATCTAAGGGAATCTCGTTCAGAGCTCCAGCTGGCCTGCATCAAGCAAGATGGATGGCAAAGGCCATCTATGCGCTAAAGATCTGGATGTTCAGAAGTCAGTTCAAACTCACGAAAAAGCAAGAAGAGGTTCTTGCTGATATTTGTTAATTCACTGTAATCATCAATGTGACAGCTTGGTTTCAGGCATTGTCAGCACCATCAGTCCCTTGTATTGACCTCCAACTTCTCAAGGACATCTACAACTACAAGAACATATCATAATCGATATCCAAAACTGCCATGAACAAAATTATAGACACCTATGGTACTTATCAGAGTAATTGGTTGGCCCTTGCCTTCTTTGACGACGACATATCATAAGACACCAAACATCACATCGTTATGGCTCTGCAAAAATCAGGAGCAGAGCACCCTCTGAAGAGAATAACAGTGGACCTGTTGACACTGGGGGAGAAGAAGTTATAAAACTTCTAATGTCACGCAGAATATCAACATATTCTTCAACATTACCGGACTACCTTCATCATTCCTAAATAAGAACATTGATTTGTGGTCAGTTGACAAAGACTACCAGGCAGTTAAAAATATAGTGCACAGCATGAGGGTAATCAATGACATTGCTGAACGTGGTGTTGCACTGATGGATGACTAAAACAAACTGCACACAACATCTGAAGAACAGAAACAGTTCCTCTTGCTAGTTGTCAAGGAGTACTGACAGCATTACAGTGATCAAACCAAAAAGACACTGATGGACCAGTCTGAAGCCCATATGTGAACTGTGTAGTTTGGCAATTGAAGTGACTGGACACTATTACCAATCACTTATTTTCTGTTCTGCATACAGCAACTCAACAGTCATGTTTGATATTATCATGTTTATATATATATATAT
>JAQQPU010002566.1:40979-54165 GCA_029168905.1 Artemia sp. Kazakhstan ARC1039
AGCTATAAATTAACTTTTTGTTTTATTTTTCCTTCTTACATTTTTTTTTTCCAATTGCAAAGCTCTTTTCACCCTAAATTACAACGTCACTCCCAGTGGGAACAAGCTATTTCTAGTCTCCAGACCTAATGGAGTTACTATCAGCTTTCTGGATGATGAGTAAGATATTGGCTGATGCTTATCCTATTTTAACATTGTCTCTTGAAAAGTTATGTTTACTGTACAACATGAATATATATTTCCCATACAGCTGGCAGTACTTACCAGTCAATCATAACAAAACCAAACTAATTATTAACAAATTAAAGAACTGACATTAAAGACTCATAGGTACGAAATGCTTATATCTTAAGAAAACAGAGAAGGGCCTATAATTGATTGCCAGAAATGCATAACGAGTCAAAATCTAGACTGCAAATTATTATGTATTGGGCCCATTGTCCTACTGAAAAATTAAATCCTCTTTTCATTATTTTGATTTTAAATAGAAATGCAGTAAATTTTTTAAAAAATATTTAGTGTAATATCCCTGAATTCCTATGTGCAGGTATAAAAAAAGGCTGAAACTAGAATATTTTTATGTTTGCCTTTCATGAGCCTTTCAGTCATTAAGATTTGTGACTGAAAAGCCAGAACAGAATTTTTGGATCAGCAAGTTTGCAAAAGGAAATTTCCAAAAAAGTAGACCAATGCTTTGCAACTCTCAACATGAGCCTAGTTTGGTCAAAATAGTCAAAGTAATAGATCAGTAAAACTACAAAACACAAGAAATAAACACATCCAAACCTTCTCTCCTTCATTTGGATTTTTATCTGGGTGGTACTTTAAAGCCAATTTTCTGTAGGCTTTCTTCAATTCATCAGGGGTACAGCTAGGACTAAGACCAAGGACATCATACAACCCTGTTTCCTTTGGCATTTTGGTAGTAAATAAGCAAACACCTGCAAGGAAATAATCAGAAATAAAGTAATACAAAATAGAAACTGACATTTCTATAAATACAACAGTAAATATATCATGTTTTGTACCATGACTGGAAGATTCCAACTGAAACTTTTGGGAGTTTTTTTTAGGGGGGAAGGGAAGGAGAAGAGGGGAAGGGGAGGGGAGAAGGTGGGGGAAGGGAAGGAGCATACTTGTAATTTAGTGCTTTGTGGAAAGAGACAAAATATGTTTTATTTACTCCTCATAAAAGTTACAGATTGGTTCTTTGACTAGTAATAATACATTTAAAACCCATCAAATACAACAGGTTTATAATGACAGAGTATGAAATAGAAAAGTAAAAAGTTGACAAATCAGAACAAAGAGCAGGAATCAAAATACAATAGCTTCTGAAAGGAGAAGAGAAATGAACAGAAAACTTGGCCCCTTCTCAACAAGATTTTTTACTAATAACACTTTTAAAAATCAATAACAGCTTTTACTAATCAGCCAATCAGAATTTGTCAGTAAATGAGGAAATTTTTTGAAAAATCTGACTGGCTCAAATTAGTGCTAGTTAAATTTTGATATTAATAAAATATCACTAATGTACCTTTAGATTAACACATCAACTATCTATACCCTTTTGTATGTTAAAGCAACAGGATTAGTAGTTTTCAACCAGCTAAGAAGTCTGAGCAAATTTGTTTAGAGCCTTAATTTTGTTTTTTGCAAATGATGTCATGTAGTAAAAATTACAATGACATCATGTACTTCATGATATCATATGATGTCATATATAAGATAGCTGATTTTCCAAGTGTAGTCAGTTATTTATACAACACAATGTCTGTAGGAAGGCAAAAAAAAAAAAAAAAAAAAAAAAAAAAAAAAAATGCAGTTTCAGTTACTACAAATATGATTCTTTGGAACCAGCACCTAAAGTATCAAACATGATAAGATTTGAAAATTAACAACCTGGACCATCAGTTGCAACAACACCAATATAGGTAGCTAAAAAAAGGTGCAATGGTAAATTGTATAAAGTAATCAAAATCCAAAATGCAGAAGATCAACAAATATGGTTAGCAGTGAGCAAAGACATGGGTAGTTAGAAGATATGTAAAAAAATAAGAGCATGTCAAAAATTAAAATGAAGAGCAAAGACATGGGTGGTTAGAACATTTGTGAAAACAAGAATTAGAGCATGTCAAAAATGAAAATGAAGAGCAAATACACACACAGTTAGAAGATAAACAAAAACAAGAATTAGAGTGTGTCAAAAATAAAAAGAAGAGCAAAGACACACATGGTTAGAAGATGTAACAGTACTTCAACAGTACTTGTACTCACTGTGGAGCCCTCCATTTTCCCAAGGAAAGAGTAGTAAACAAAGGTAGTTCATTTAGAAATTGCTGCTTTCATGGTCAAATTGCAATGTCACCACCTCAATTTCCAAATGAATTGGTTAGCCTTTTTTTAGGATGTCACTTGCTCTCTGAAGAGTTTCATAAACATACTTGAAACTTGAACATATGTTTTGCTCTAGCTTCATTCAACATAAGTGATGATCAAACCATAAATAGTCCTCTTCCTAAAAATCTTCTTAACAAAATTGAATTACCAAAGACATAATTTCCAGTGGCAATTTAATCAAGGAAGTTTTTCAAGAATGTTTGTCTAAAAAAAGGTTTGATTCATTTTAGCTTCAATAAAAAAGAAATTAGTAAAATAAATGCAAAAATTGTTGATTGACACCCAGGAGAACACAAATCATATAAAAGTTATAATTATGTCAAAGATAAAAAAAAAACGAGATGAATTGAATTCACTCCTGAATCCCTCAATTCAATTGAAAGTGCAGAATTGCCACCACATGACTTAAAAATTAAGAAAATACAATAGTTATGCTTTTGCATAACTTAGATATTTCAGAAGGGATCTGTAATAAGAACTGCCTTATTGTCACTGAATTATACCAACAACATAATAAAGGCAAATATTATTACTGGAGAAAAAAAAACAGGAAAAAAAGTTCACATTTTCAAGTTACAGTGGACTGTAGTAAAGGTCAAATTGGAGGTACAGTTCAGCCACATCAATTTCCGCTTCAACCCACACTTGCCATGACTATACATAAGTTACAAGGGCAAACTTCAATTTGTTGGTGTCAACCTTAGTTTGCTTTTTTTAATCATGGAATGTTATGCATGGCATTTTCTCATGTAGAAAGACAACATAGCTTAAAAGCTCTGCTACCACCTGAAACTAAACAAAGAACATATAACAAGTGTTGAGGGAAGCCCTGACAACTACCAACAAAAAGTCTTATTGTTAGAGTCACAAAAACAATCTAAATAGGTCAGGACTTTAAGGATGACAGAGGCTGATGCAGTATCAGGATTTGGAGGGTTTATAATATGTTGAATGTTGACTTTTGCCATGACTTGTCTTTTGTCATTATGAAGACAACAATGCCAAACCTTTGTTTTTTTTTAACAGAGGCTGATGCAATATCAGGTTTTGGAGGTTTTATGATATGTTGAATGTTGACTTTTGCCATGACTTGTCTTTTGTCATTATGAAGACCACAATTCCAAACCTTTGTTCTTTTAACAGAGGCTGATGCAATATCAGGTTTTGGAGGTTTTATAATATGTTGAATGTTGACTTTTCCCATAGCTTGTCTTTTGTTGTTATGAAACCCATATCATCAAAGCTTTGTTTTCTTAACAAAGGCCTGGTAAGTATTAATGACCTCATCCATGTCAAAATCCCAAACCTAATCATCATTGCTATCATTTTTTACTATGAAACCATATCTTTGCTGATCATTTTCATTTTTGATGTGTTTTAGGATTTTGATTACTTCAGATACTTTAGCAATGGCCTTTTCTTTAGCTGCCCTTATTGGTATTGTTGCAACCAATGGTCCAGCTTGTCTTTTGTCATTATGAAACCACTATCTTCAAACCGTTGTTTTCTTAACAAAGGTCTGGTAAGTATTGATGACCCCATACATGTCAAATTCCCAAACCCAATTATCATCATGAAATACATTTCCTAAATTTTGAAGAAAAAAAAACCATTGATATGGCTTGAAATTCTACTCAAATAATAGGAATTGCATTTTCAGAACTAAAGCCAGAGAAAAAGAAACTGATAACTGAAAATTAAGGTAAAATAATGTTTTGTCAAAATTTCAAAAGGTCCTGTCATGTAGGTAAATTTCAGGACCCTCTAAAGGAAGGAGTGGAGGTAAGTACTTCAAAAATATCTTCCCAGGACATAATTTAGCCTATAGACCAGTAAATTTTTTGCAGTTCATATTATTGACTTACAAATAAATTAAACATACAACTTGATGTCTTTTTTATGCTCTTTCCAAATATAACAATCATTTTTGTCCAAAATAAATTTTACCCAACCCATATATATACCAATTCAGGGTATATATTTGCACATTAGGGGGGGAGGGGGTAAATTTATTTCTGATACAAATGAGAGGTAAGTTAAATTTTACCCCCACCCCCTAATGTGCCAATATATACCCTGAATTGGTATATATATAGGGATGGGGTAAAATTCATTTCCAACAAAAATAATTATTATATTCATAAAGGGCATAAAAAAAGGCATCAAGTAGTATGTTCACTTTATTTGTAAGTCAATAATATGAACTGCCAAAAACTTACCAAAGTTTAAACCACAGTTTATAGAATTATCCAGTATGATCATTCTCTATCTCACCCATTATAAAAACCCAGACTGGAGTGCGAGTGCTCTGGAGAATGTTTTTGCAGATATAAACATAAGCAAAGTCAGATCTTTTCATGGGTAGACAAGTCAGACTGTGATCTAATTGGAAACAAGTGGAAACCCGCTATTACGAATAATGCGCTTGGTAACCATTTCTCAGTGATTGACAAAAACAGACTAACCCGCTAATGCAGAAATAAGTGGGAGGAGCTTTTTGTTTGCACTGAGAACAAAGACCATAAATGATCTGCGATAAGCTTACTGTCTATAAACTGTGGTTTAAACTTACCTCTCATTTATATCAGATATAAAATTTACCCTCTCCCCCACCCTAATGTGCAAATATAGGTTATTTTTTTGTTATCCATATTATTGACTTGTGGATAAAGTAGCCTAAACATACCACTTGTTGCCTTTTTTTATGCTCTTTCCAAATATAATACTCATTTTTGTCAGAAATGAATTTTACCCCCCACCCCTATATATACCAATTCAGGGTATATATTTGCACATTAGGGGGGGGGGGAGTTTAAACTTACCTCTCATTTACATCAGAAATAAAATTTACCCCCATCCCCCAAATGCACAAATATATAGGGTACCCTGAATTGGTATATATAGGGGTGGGGGTAAAATTCATTTCCAACAAAAATAATTATTATATTCATAAAGAGCATAAAAAAGGCATTGAGTGGTATGTTTACTTTATTCATAAGTCAATAATATGAATAACAAAAAATTTACCCAAATAGGCTAGGATATCCTGAATTGGTAGCCTATATATAGGGGTGGAGGTAAAATTCATTTCTGACAAAAAATAATTAATATATTTGGAAAGGGCATAAAAAAGGCATCAAGTGGTAGGCTATGTTTACTTTATTTGTAAGTCAATAATATGAACTGGGAAAAATTTACCTGTGGACTCATCCCTGAAAGTTCTGTTTTCCTAAAGCTAGAATCCCATGTACAAACACATGTCTAGCCAGAATTCAATGTCTAGGCAACAACCGTTTACAAGTAAAATTTGGCACTTAGCTAGACATGCTAGACAAGGTGCTTGACTAGACATTGAGTTCTAGACTCTAGAACTCAATGTCTAGGATTTTTGATTATAGCCAATCAGAATGTGTCAAGTTCCACTAAGCTATTTTCATCATACTAAAGTAATCTTAGGTCTACCTCTCATTTACATCAGCAATAAAATTAACCCCCACCCCCTACTGTGCAAATATATACCCTGAATTGGTATAAATAGGGGTGGGGGTAAAATTCATTTCTGACAAAAATCATTATTATATTTGGAAAGAGCACAAAAATAGGCACTGAGTGGTATGTTTATGGTAAAGTTCTACCAAATCATATGATTGACTTACACATAAAGTGAATATAGGCTACCACTCAATGCCTTTTTTATGCTGATTACAAATATAGTAATCATTTCTATTGGAAATGAATTTCAGCCCCCCCCCTATAGGCCTATATGCCAATTCAGGGTATATATTTCTACAGCCTAACCTAACCCTGAATTGGCATATAGGCCTATAGGGGGGGGGGGCTGAAATTCATTTCCAATAGAAATAATTACTATATTTGTAATCAGCATAAAAAGGCATCAAATGGTGTATTCACTTTATTCCTAACTCAATAATATGATTTGGTAAAACTTTGCCATGTTTACTTTATTCGTAAGTCAATAATATGATTTGGTAAAAAATTACTGGAATGGTTCTATTACTATCTTAATAGCCCCAATCCTAGGCTTATACCAAGATTATAGGGCATGCTAACCTAGAGACAGCATTGAAAAAAAAAAATCAAACCTTGGGTAGACTTTAGACTAGGTTAAGTCTTGAAAAATACACTACAGTTTTGCTGATTATATATCCTTCAATCAGATCTTAGGTGAGACTGGGAATCGATACGAAGAAGAGAATAGGATGGAAGACAACAGATCTTTCTGGAAATAACAGGAGCTATTGCATTGAGTTTGTTGAAGAAAAGACGATAGAAATGCGATAGGGGTTTTGAAATCCTTAAAAGCAAAATTTCAGTAAATAAATTTTTTTAAAAACAAAAGGTTTTATGATGAAGGAAGAATAACAGAAGGTTTGTAACGAGGGAAACTTAGCATGAATCAAGAAACAAAACTATTACAAAACAGAAATTGTTACAAGACTTTTGTTCACAAGTTCTGCAATATTGAGGAAGCTATTCTTCCGTTAACATTCCTATTGTACTGCCATAGCTAGTAATAACCCACTGCAGCACCAAGCCGCTTAAGGCTAACATAGCTGCTCACACCCTCCTTCATCCCAACCTGCTCAAAGTCTCCCTCTTAACACCCGCCCAGGAAGTTCCCGTTTCCCTTAAATCGTGCAACATTCTCCCACCTTATCCAGGACAACCTGCTTTTTGTTTGGCCCTAACTGATTGCCAAAAAGAAGAGTCTTTGGTGATATGTCATCCTTCATAAGCAGAACATGCCCCAGCCATCTCAATATTCCTCTCATTGCAGTCCTAGAAAGTTGGATTGAACCACACTTTTTGTACAGCCTAATGTCTACAATATTGTTAGTCAGTCGGGTACCCGAAATAATCCGTAGGCAATTTCTCTGGAAAACATCAAGCAAACATTCCTTCGTTTTCCGGACCGCCAATGCTTCCAAATCATATTTGACCAATATCATCCCCTTCCAAAATTCTAACCTTGGCTCGCAGACTTATTATCTTGTTCTTCTAATTTTTTTTTTTTTTGAAATATAAAAAAAACCACCCTGGACCTTCGCAATTCTGCTTCTAACATCTTCACTGCACCCAGCAGCTTTACTAATTATACTACCTAGGTAAGTGAAGCGTTCCAATTGATCGACCTTCTCGTTACCCGACATCACCTTTTATCTTCACTTATTCCTGTCCTTAACGACTTAATTTTCTTAGCACTAATTTTGAAAACTATTCTTGCGCATTGAAGTCGCAAAGCCTCTAAAGTTCATTCGTTTTGCTAACACTTTCATCTAGGATGCTTAAATCTCCGCATAGTCTAAATCCAGGGGAGTTTTACAGCCCCATTTGATTCTGTATTCTCCCATTGCCTTTGCTGTGCTCCTTAGACCAAGCCCATCAAAATAATCCATATAAATGGGATAAGATGGAACCTTGCTTAGCTTCTGATTTAATACGAAACTAGCTACTAACCTGATTTCCTATTTTAACTGCAGAAATGTTATTCTCAAATATAGCACTATTGTATATGTCTGGTATACTATAGTAGGATAAGCCCTTCGCCAAAGCTCTTCTATCAGCTAAGTCAGACACTTGCTCATGATCTATAAAAACTGAGGACTAAAGGCGTTTGAAGACTCAGGCAATCAGGGCCGAACCCATCGTTAAATTTCGGAGTAGTACTGGTTAAAATGAAAAAATAAAGCTTTTAGAATATAAGTTTCAGTACTGAATGAGCCTTTGAACTGTGAGGACGCAAATTGGATTTAACTTTGAATTTAATTGGTTTGTAAAAAGTGTATTTGTTAGACAGTGAAGATATTGCGAAACATTGAATTGGCTTGGGATTATACACCTTGGATTACGTCATTTAATTATGACAAAAAAAGAAAATAGGCCAAAGTCAATGAATCAAGCTCTGATTGAGTAGTAGTTCAGGTGTCTTTACCGCTTGCCCTGAGGAATGGAATGAAATGCAAATATTTGATTAGTTGAATTTTGCAAACGGTACAGAGTATTCCTGAAAGTTGGTTGTGATTCCTGAAGTAGAGTCGGTATTCAAACGCTGTTGGAAGTCGTCGGTGCAGGAGATAGGGGTGTTAGCCGTGCCCAAATTAACGGTGGCTTAGCGAACTGCACGTCCGCATCGACGTGGATAAATTATAGGTGCCAAAATAGGTAAGAGAGATTACATGTTTTATTTTATTTGCACTTGCCATGGAGCGATAAAGGAAGATTGCTAAAACTGTCCAAGTAGGATCCCAGTCTGTTGAGAACAGTTTGTTGAATTCGACCGTTTCATCTGAAGGGAATAACAACGATGTCGCTTCACTGAAGACCCTGGCGGATGATTTTGCTAAGATGCTAACAATACTTACTGAAAATGGTAAAAAACTAGACTCTATAAACGATAGTATAAAAATGTTAGAAAATCGATGGTATCAGTGGAAAATACACAGTCTGAGCTAAAATCAGAAGTTAATACTACGAGTTCGCGTGTTACACAGCTTGAATCTGATGTTCTAAGCTTAAGAAATCAAATGTCAATTATCGCTAGTGCAACGAAAAAGTATGAAACTGGGAGTGCAAATCTGTCTCGTCGGCTTATGGCATCTGAGTATCGACATACAGAGACGAATATTATCGTTTGGAATGCTCCCTGCGAAAATACCACCCAAGCCGAAACGTTTTTTGACCAGTTGTGTTTGGAGGGTCTAGGTCTGTCCATGGTCCCGAGGTTTCGAGTTGTTGGTAATGTCCGTAAGGAGCAACCGTATTTTAAAGTTGATGTTGGTTCTCGAGATGCGAAGGTCAGTGTGCTTAAGAACGGAAAGAAATTAAAAGGTAAAGTTATTGGACACCATAGAAATGTATCTGTTAGCGATGATGCACCAATATCAGTTCGCGAAGCTCGAAGGAAGTTGTATGTAAAGAAATCTAGATTAAATGCTATAGGAGTTTCATCATGGGTTTCCAATACAGTTCCACCATATATACAGATCGACCGTGGTGGTGTGGCGGCAAAATTTGGTTACGATGAGCCTATCCCTGAGTTATGTGACCAATAGATGGTTATATCATGAATGGTGAATTAAGAGTTTGTTAAGATATTTTTATTTTGTTTTTTTGTTTTGTTTTGTATTTGTGTTTATGGAAAAAAAAATGAAAAGTTGTTCTTTTTTTCTCATTTATTTAGTTTTTGTTAGAATTTAGAATGGGTAAGTTGGAGACGCAGGTAGAGCATTGTGTTTTCTTCAATTATAATTTTCTGGAATTCAGTAATGGAAACAGTAAGCCTGTATTGTGACAGGCTAGTGTTAGTGTAAATTTTTTCACTTTTTTTGTATTCGTTTGTTTATTTATACTATTTTGTTAATATGTTTCTTATTATTTTTAGGTTATATTTTGTTTTTTCTGGAGCTTCGATTACGTTGGAAACGGGACCACCGACCCTCCGAGTTATAGTAAGTTATTCAGTTGGTTAGGTTTGGTTGCAACTACCCTCCTTTTCTTTTTTATATATATATATGTATATATTTATAAAAAATGGTAATTGTTCGTAATGATCGTTTGGATTGGCTTGAGAATAATCCATTGAGTGTTTCGGATTTAGGATTAGGGGTACTTCACAGGGATTTTGATATGGGGGTAGATGATGTTTTTCCGAAGGTTAATTATAAGTGCCCAGTTGATTTACATACTAGACTGGCACCGGATAAACTTGGCATTTTTCATTTGAATTGTCAGGGGTTAAATAGTACATTGGATTATTTGTCGGAACTGTGTATGCTATCTGATTTTCATATTCTTGCACTTACTGAAACATGGTTAATGAATAATAATTCTGGACTATTGGATATTTTAAATTATATTATGTATGTTAAGAACCGTAATCACCATCAGCATGGAGGACTTGCCCTGTATATTAGAACTGATTTGAATGTGAAGGTTAGGGATGATTTGTCTGTTAATAAAGAGATGGTTTTTGAGTGTTTTGTTACGGAGGTTGATAAGAATGGTGACCCATTTTTTATTGCTGTTTGTTACCGCCCCCCTTCAGCTAGTGTAGATTGTTTTTTAGAATTATTAGAGCAACAAATGGACCTTCTAACTCGTAAGAACATGCCGTGTTTTGTGTGTGGAGATTTTAACATTGATTTGAAATTGTTAGCATCTAATTTAAAAGCCCGGAATTTTTTGAATTTAATGTTAGGTTATGGGATGCATCCTGCTGTAAATATTTGTACTAGAGTGACGGATTCATCTTCATCTCTAATTGATAATGTATTTTTGAATGTTCCCCATGATTCGTCGAGTGTTGTGTTAAATGATGTTTCGGATCACTTTGGTTTGGCTATATTAGTTCCGGGTATATTTAAGAATATTAATATTAATTGTGATGCTCCTCCTAAGCCTAAGAAATTAATAGTTGATTCAAATACTATTTCAAGATTTAAGCTTAGGATAGAACAGTTAGACTTTAAATTTTTACAAGAAGAATTAGATTTAAATTTGAAGTTTGAGCTTTGGTACGGTAAGATTAAGGATACGTTTTTGGAATGTTGCGAAGTGTCAGGAATACAGAAGAGAAGGGTGTCTCCGAATAAACCTTGGATTACAAAGAGTTTGTTACAGTCAGTTAATAGAAGGCGTTTTTTATATAAGTTGTCAACAAGGAGCAATGATCCTCATGATAAAGTAATATATAGAGTTTATAATAGTAGGTTAAACGCTGCACTCCGACTGGCTAAGGTAGAATATTATAAGGTTAAATTTAAAAAAGTTGAGGGTAACCCGAGTAAGACTTGGAAATTGATTAAGTCGGTGACTTGCCCTGGTAGCGTCTTGATCCGTCCAGATAATATGGGAATGAATAATAATGTTGCAGATGAGATGTGTAATCACTTCGCTACTATTGGGCAGCGTGTGTCATCATCGGTGCCAGTATTTGATCAAGATGGAGATGTTCGTCAGTTCCTACCTGAAGATTGTGATGTGTCTGCGTACCTTAAATCTGTAACTATTGATGAATTATTTGATGTTATAAATAATATGAAAAATGGTGCATCAGGAGGCGATTTTATTTCGTTGAAGGTTTTGAAGTCGATATTACCTGTTATATCTAGTCATTTTTTAGGACTGATAAATAATTGTTTAAAAGCTGGACTATTTCCTGATTGTCTAAAGTGCGCGAATGTTATCCCGATATTTAAAGGAGGGGATAAGAATTGTTTTAGTGATTATAGACCGATTTCTTTACTGCCATTTATTTCTAGAGTGTTTGAAAAGTTGATTCATAGTAGGATGGTAAGTTTTTTCGAGAAAAGACAATTTTTTAGTTCTAGTCAGTTTGGGTTTAGGAGTCATCATTCTACAGAGGATGGAGTTTTGTTTTTAACAACTTTTATTAATGATGCTTTAGACAAGGGTCTGAAGATAGCTTCGATATTTTTGGATATTACTAAAGCATTTGACTCTGTTGATCATGATATACTAGTTCAAAAGCTATATAGTAGTAGTATACGTGGTGATTTTTTTAAATGTGATAGTTAGTTTTCTTAGTGGAAGGACTCAGTGTGTCGTGATGGATGGAGTTACATCTAAAATTGAATATATTTTGATTGGAGTACCCCAGGGTTCCGTTTTGGGCCCTTTGTTGTTTTTGGTTTATATTAATGACCTTTGTAGAGCTTCAAGTAATGTGTCTTGTTCTTTAGACCTTGATGCTTACGGTACTAAAGGAATTCTACCATGTTTTGCTGATGATGCCCATTTCACCGTAGCTGCTAGAACTGAAAATGATTTGATGACTATATTGAAACAATGTATTTCTTCGATTGAAAAGTGGATGCGAGTAAATAAATTGAAACTGAACAATAATAAGTCGAATTTTTTGATTTATGGTAGAATTACTGGACATTATCCATGGATTAATAGTATAGAAGTAGGGCACCATACTATTGTAAGATCTACTAGCACTAGATACCTTGGTGTTATAATTGATGAAAGCCTTAGTTTTAAAGACCATTTTGCATCTGTTAACAGCAAATTGTCTCGTAATATTGGTATTATGCGTAAACTTAGGTATCTTTTTCCGTGTGAAATTCTGAGAATGTTGTATTTTTCTATGGTTCACCCATATCTCATTTACTGTTGTATGGTTTGGTCGAAAACATTCGTAACTCACCTCCATCCGCTCTGCGTAACACAGAATATGGCAATTAGAGTTCTTTATGGTAATCAAATTGACCTATCTGTATCGGTGAGGCATCTTTACCGCGAGTATAAAATTCTACCGCTGGCAGGAATATGTGTATTCTATAATGCTCTGTTTATGTTTAAATATTTAGCTTCGGAGTTACCATCATGTTTTTCAGGAATGTTTAGTCTTGCGTCTACTACTCACGATCATTTGACACGATCTTCTCAGTTGGTGCGAAGACCAGCTATGGTCACGTCTAGGTCTAGGTTTTCAATTCGCCATGTTGTTCCGTTCCATTTGGGAGAGTTTGCCAGAGGATTTGAGGAATGTTGGGGGTTTGCAGGATTTTCGTAAGTCGCTAAAGAACCATTGTTTTGATGTGTATATTTTGAATGGATTATTCCACGCCACTTAAGTTTTGTTTTTGAGGAGGGTTTAGTTGCAGCTGAATATGATTATAATTATTATAATTTTGTTGGGTGTTGTTTGGAGGTTCGTTGGTTTTCGGGTCCGGTAAGTTGAGCTCTAATTATGTTTTTTTTTTTTTTTTTTTTTTTTTTTTTTTTTTTTTTTTTTTTT
>JAQQPU010002566.1:54265-66631 GCA_029168905.1 Artemia sp. Kazakhstan ARC1039
TTTTTTTTTTTTAAATAAACCCATTGTTACTTATTGAAACAACAGTGCAAATATGCAATTTTAGAAGAAAATCAAGCAGCCTTTTTCTTGTGGGGTAGCTTCTCCAAAATGTTTTCTGCATTGACTGGAATATTTCTGTGCATGCACAATAAGGCAAATCCATAATTCCGTTGCTTAAATGAGGCATTCCTGGTATAAGGTTTCGCTCATCTTAGGGTAGTGAAAGAACGCTCGCACGTAGCCGTACTGACGGGAATTGTTTCACCAATCTTCAGAAATTGACTTTAGAGTGTGGAAAATCATCACATTCTTGTAAGCCCACGATGAAATATTTTGATGCTAAGTTTACCGACTGTATCCACATTTTTCCTCCACAGAGCTAGCTCAGCTTACGAGCTCCCGCTATAGCTGTCTGCACATGGACGCCCATATGGGGGGGGCCTCCAGCCCCCCTCCCCCTGGATGAATGATGCTGCCTTATAGTTTTGTTTTGAGATTTCTATTATACAACATTGGAAGTTCCGATTTGACCAGCTAAGCCCCCCCCTAAAATTCAGCTTATTGGTGCCAATGTGTCTGGGAAATATAGTGCTGAGGAAACAGGTACTGCAGTGACTCCAGCCACTTTCTGTGACTAAGGAATTGCTAATGCAGCTGCTGCATAATGTAGTCCATAAGTGGAATAAACGCAGAAATTCGGTAATATATTTCAGGATCCTCTGACGCTGTTGCGTAATTATTCCTATACGTTTGTTTTGGGGCTCATCTGGGGAGTCTAATACTGATTTTATAATCTTGACACACCTCAGTTCCTTCAGAAAAAAGTGGATGAAACTTAACTTCACTCCTCTCTCTCATTTCTCGAACTTTGCTCTTAAGATCGTCTGAATGTTTGAGAAAGTATACAAGATCTATTGTTTCCGGTTTCAAAGATGCCGTCAAATTCCGTGACAGACTAAAAACTTTACTGACAGTAACCATAGCTGCAACAAAACCGCATCTCTCAATAGTAAACTTCAAAGAATAAGCTTTGCTTGAAGATTCAAAATTCGAATCAGGATGTTCTTGATTTTCCTTCGTAGCATTACCGATAATAGTAAATAGACTTTCCCTGCCAAATATTACTTTGCATACCATAATTCTTCACTACCCTCTTGTTCAATAATTTTCGTCTCATTTGTTACTTTCAATAAAAACCAGACAGATGCAATATGCAATTGCAAATATTGCAATATACACAGTTCTTCATATGCTGACCAAAAAATATCGTCTTTATGAAATGAGTTTAAATAATTTCGAATGCAGTTTCCTAATCGCTATTTCTTACATCATTCGTAGTCAAGAATTTTATTTTTGAGTTGAATAGAATTATAGAGCGCATTCACTACTATACAGCTTCAGCCTTCAGTTGGATTTTGAAATTGACAGCCGACAGATTGTTTTTACAGCTGAATTGTAAGTTTGCAGATTTTTTTTTTTTGCTGTTTTTAGATACGATTTTCTTAATGTTTAATACTCAATTGTTGAACGCCTGATAGATAATACAATCTTCTTTCTGAAACATTCCCCCCCCCCAAAAAAAAACCTTCTATTGAGACAAAATTTAGCTATAGACTAAGCTATGTACAAGGTTAGGGAATTAAAGATTGAACCAGAAGTTACCCCAAAAATATGATTCATAAATAAATTGTAAATTATTGCCTGTAAGGGGGCTATCATTTTTAAATGATAATACTTCTTTTTCTTTTTATTGAAAGCAGGGATGCCAAAAAAATAATTATTTTTTTCATTTAAAGTGGAGGCAGAAGAAAATTATATCAAATTCCCTGGGAAACCATTAAAATATTTTGATAGACCTAGGGCCCCCCATTAGGACTTGTTCATTATCTTGGGTATTTTGCGATTTCTCACAGGCTACTGGCCTAATTTGGCTTTTGTGTGTGCTCCCTTTTAATTAGATTCTTTTCAAGGAACAATTTCAATTTTTTTTCAAGGAACACTAAGCTGTTTAACGTTATTTTGCGTGTTTGTTTGAACCATATAGTGACCTAGTTAATTATTAAGTAAATTATTTTTCTAATGAAACCTGAGACGGTATTCTATCAAGGTGGGGGTATGGAGGTATTACATTTAAATGATAATATCTCGAATGTTTTTTTATTGAGACCAGGGATCCCAAAAACTTAATTCTTTTTTAATTTAAAGCAGAGACGGCATCCTATCAAGGCGGTATCCAGAGGGGGGGGGGGGGTAGTGAGCTATCATATTTAAATGATAATACCTCGATTTGTTTTTTTGAAAGCAGGGGTGCCAATAAGTTAATTATTTTTTTAACTTAAAGCAGAGACTGTATCTTATCAAGATGGTATCCAGAGGGGGGGGATAGGGGTTATTATTTTTAAGTTATAGTACCTTGATTTTTTTTTTATTCAAAGCAGGGATGCCAAAAAGTTTAAAAGTTGACAAAAATTAACAAGATTTTCGTGAGATATACTTGATACAGGACTTGCATGGTTTTATGGTCCAAAGGGAAAGGGACATATGCGTCCAACTCGTTTTTTTCTTATTGATGAAACGGGTTTTCTTTGAAAACATTCATTCATAAGTACCAGGCAGATTCACACTAAAATGAATTGGTGTGACGAAAGCGATATCGACATCCCCACCTAATGTTGCGCTCGAGTGACAATGGGGCCCTTGGTCCATTGCCCAAGTTACATTAAAAGGCCAAGCCATAATAAAAGCTTTCAATTTGGGAGGTTCAAGGAGGAGTCTTTGACAGTCTTATGACCCCAGGGTACTAGATGTTGCAACGTTCTTACGTATCTACAGTGGTTTAAACTTCGATCACCCCACAAATGATTACCAAAAATATGCACAAATATAATAACACTTTTTTGACACTTTTTTGAATATTATAACACTTTTTTCAAAGCTTTGAAGAAAAGCAAAAAAGGCTAAATACCCCTAACTACGCTTGAAATCCATTTTAAAAAGAAACTCTTTGGAGATTTCCATGGAAATGACCATAGCAGAAGCTTTGAGCCTGGGTGGGGATCAAAGAGGAGTCTTTGAGTATTTTGACCACAGGTCACCTATTGTTGCGACTTTCTTAAATTTGGTAATTTTTGTGAGCATTTGGAAATCAGATCTTAAACTCAATAACTGATACTAAGTGTCCCAGCATTTTGCTTGGATTAGAAGTGACGAACTAGGATGAAAATCTCAACATCTTCCTGGAGTTACTTCAGTCTGCATATTATTTCATTTAATTACATTTAAAACGGATGAGCTTTTCATTTTTTACCTAAGAAAATAGATGGCACTTCATTTTTCTTCATACCGAATAAACCATTAAGTGTTTTTTGTTTAATTGTAATTGAAGTGTTCTCATGTGAAGTGTTCATCATGTATTTTTCAATTTGATAAATTTACTCCTTTTAGATGCAATTTATAATTTGACTGATATTAGGTATTAATCAGTTTATAATTTGGAATGAATCCCCAAAAGAAAAATGAATAATATCCAAAAGAATAGCCAAAAGCAATAAAAAAGCAGCAGTTCAGCCTTAGCCTACATGACATATATTCTACAAAGAAGTCAAAAAAAACTTTAAAATGCATTTTTTTTAATTGTTATTAAAAACCAGTTTTTAATACAAGAAGGCTTTTTAGGAATCCAAAAGAGCAAAAAAAAAACAATCAATATCAAAGTCCCCCATTTCAACTGTTTTAAAGGTGACAAAAGCGATTTAGGCTAAGGACATTATGAAAAAATTAAGCTTCTACGTTCAAAGTTATATTCAAAGTTTTTACCCAGATAACTGACGAATTTTGTGATACGGTATTTGAAGTTTTGTATGCAGTAATGCTCGATGAAAAAAACTACTAATTTTGATAATTATTTATGTTAAGAATACATAGCTAATAGATACTTTAACTACTCGTATTACACAAGGGTTCTGAAACGCCACAGCCATTTCGTTTCTACTAGATTTCTACTTCTCTTGATGAATAACGAAAAAGACCAGTTTTCAGCCAGTGACTTGAGAATTTTTGAACACATGAATAGGCATGATTTGAGAAAGACTGATGAAAAAATTAATGTTTGCGGTCAACATTGATCGCGCCGGTGGCGCGCCGCCGACATCTTACCGGCGGCACGGCGCGCTGTTTTTGGCCCCGCCGCCGCCGGTCTTCCCTCATCGGCGCGGCGCCGGGGTCTAATAATAAACATCTCTTGAAACAAAACTATTGCTTTTAAGTGCTCCGCCCATCTAGTCTCACAAATTTGTTCAATCTTTATCTTTTTGTCCCTGTGATAAGATTAGCCTACTTGCTTGAACAATTTGTTTGAAAATTGCACAATGTTTAGGTGAAATTCTTTAGAAATTAATAACTTCTTTCAAAGTTCCTTGACAATTTCTTGTAACACGTATATTGTACAAATGACTCAGGGCTACGTTTAAGGAGTGACTTGCACAGCGAACACAGACTGCCTGAGAAAAATTTCACATGTATAGAAGCCGAACCTTGAAACTGGCCACTCATAGATGAAGCTTCGTCATAACCTTACTCTCTTAAGTATTTAAATTACTTCTCATTCTAACTAAGGTTTGTATCAACCAACCAAGGTCTGTTATCATCCAATTGTTGCTTTTTGAAAAGTTAATAAAAAGTTAAAGTTAATTTTCTATTTCCGTTTTGAAATAATGGACGGCTAATTAACAAACAGGGGCGTAGACTTCTGTATAAACACTGACAAAGCACATGCGTGATTTAAATGAAATTCAACGATCTTGGGAGCCCAAGGTTATATCAGCACGTGGCTTACCTGGCAGCAGCCTGGGATTGTTCCCAACTGTATTTTCACAAAACAAAAACCATCGTGTGTAGATCGTCACACATACCCTACTTGTTGTGCATACATTATTCTACATCAATGGGAATAAAACCGTAATGAATTTGGTTAGGTTTTAAGACAGTTATGTTTTAAATATTATTTTACAAAATGAATAAATCATTCTGTTTTTATACTCATTACAATAAGATTCATAGCGTACATTATCATTTTGATCAATAAGATTATTTAAGATCTTTAAGATCATCGACCCTACAGGACACATTTCTCAAATTTTGGGGGGATGTATCCCCGTTATCCCCCCCCCCTTGGGTTCGCCCCTTCAGGTAATTCTCACTTATTAATATAAAAGTAAATATTCGGTTGACACATAGTCTACCCTTCCCGAAACCACAATATTCTTTCCTTAAAACTTAATCTATAGCGTTTCTTAGTCTAAACAGTATTTTCATACTAAGTAATTTGCTACAGACAGAAAGCAGGCTAATGTCACTATAATTACCATACTCACTCTTATCACCTTTCTTAGAGGGGGTTTAAATTAAGATTTTCTAAAATTGCTCTGCAATTCACATTAAAAAAAACTAAATTCGTGATCTTCAGTAGCTTATTTCTAACTTCATAACCACCATATTTAAGAAACTCATTTGCCGCACAATGAGCACTTAGTATCATATTATTTTTGACCCTTTTAGTTCTGTCACTAATTCTTCCTTCACATTCAAAGGGTCATAAACTTTTCATCCTTTTCAATATCTTTTCCTGTACGTCTTTCACGGTTTAGTACATTCTCAAAATATTTTACCCATCTCTCTTTAGCTCTTTCCTTATGACTAGTTGCTGCCCCGTTCTCATCTCTAACTGGGACAAGTCCCGAGTTTTCAATCCAACTGTTCCTGGGAAGTTTCTCTCAAATTCTTATCTTGGAGTCTATCGAGGTCATAGCTTCTCGAAAGGAGTTATCGTTCCTAAATTTCAGCTTTAAATTAACCCTAGACACTACTAGATAGCGATCTTTACTTTTAACATCAATAACAGGACTCCTGCATACTATAGCATCTTGCATTGATCCTGCCATTTTATGACCAAATATTGCATTGATTATAACTAGACTGATACATCAACAAAATTGTAGCAGTCTGTAGCCATTACTGTTTTCTTTTCACACACCGAATTTAACTAGGCTAGAATACCATCTATCCCTATTTCTACCGATCTGAGCGTTTGAACATCCTAAGAAAACAGCATACTTCTGCCTGGAACATGTCCATTTGTTCTTGTAACTGTAAGTAGATTTTATCTGAATGACTACTATCTCCGTCAGTTAGTGAAATGAGTCATAAAATTAACGACAAGCTCATTATTAATACCATCCCGGCCTAAATAAGACTTAGCAGCTTCCTTATTCATCATGAGTACTATTCCCTGTCCATATACCCCATTCTTCTTGCCTGAGTAAATAAATTCTGTATCACCTAACTTCGTGCTTCCTATCCTTGGGATATGACTGTCTGAAACTCCTAATAAGTCCAGTTCGAAGCGTCTGAATTCGTCAGTCAAAATGTAGATACGATAGTTGTTTTTTAACTTTGTAAAATTCCAAGCTACAATTTGCATATTCTTTAAGTCACTGATATTATTTTCGCGTCAGGAAAAACAATGATTCCGGATACCAGAGCAAGACGGGAATCAACATATCTTCTGAAGTCTACACCGAAGCACTTAAGCCGGCTTAGAACCGGACAGCAAGAGGTCCCTGGGACCTCCATGAATGGAGGCTTTGTGCAATCCTGGGGGATTGCACAGGAAAAGTAATGATCGAAAAACCAGTACAACACGGGGCTTGATAAATTTTGATTGAGCGTACAATTGTAATCTAAATCCAAATATTTTTTCCACCTGAAGGGATGCTGGAGGATGAATACCTCTCAACATTTGGAGAGATTTTAGCTAAATAAAAATTGCATTTTGTAGCTTCGGGTACCCCCGCTCCCACAAAAAGATCTTCCTTTTTGCATTCCTCTTTTTCCGAGAAGCATAAAGACACCATTATAATCTCATTTTCGGAAACCCTTAAATTGACGTACACAGCTTCCCCTCTCCTAGATTCCCTCATAGCAAATGAAACCTGATATATCCAGCTCTCGTTGTAAATAAAAACTAAAAATAAGTTTTGAAAAAACACTGCCTAATCAATAAAATTTTTAAATTTGGTTCTAGAATATTAACTATATCTACCTTTATCTTAATGGTAAAAGTTAATTGCAAAAACAATTTTTCATAAATTTCGAACAAAGCTTGAAACACTGCTTTCTCTTCTTTATTCTTTTTATTTCTCCAGCACTTGTGGGATACCAGCACATCGTAGAAAGCCGGCTAAGAGCCTATTTGAAAGCTAATGTTTCAATACATATACTTAGCAATAATAGTGTACGTATTCAACCCTCTCTAGAAACATGAAATGCGAGGAGTAAGAAGCACAGAAAATTAAAAGAGAATGAAAGCACTATCAAGATAAAAACTAACGAGAAAAATAACATCTCAACTACGTAGATAACATGATTGAATTGAACAGTTAAGCGAAAAATTGACAATATTTTCGCGAAGCTCACGGAACCTGTCCACAAACTGGTCCATGTTTGAAGAAATATCAAAACAACATATCTACTGGCAATCTATTGGTTACGGGTTCAAAACGACAACCGGATAAGATAATTGCAAAAACGGAAAAATAGAGATCGAATTTTCTGCGCTCAGATAGTGTGAAAAAATTGTATAATGGGACCAAGAAGAAGACATGCGAGGCGGAAAAAGCGTTGTAAAGTTCAGGGCTATTTTGTCAATCTGGCCTTTAAACCGAGCAAGAAGCCCGTAAAATTTTCTAAGCTTTTCTTTCAACGCAGAGATAACAAGTGTTTTAGTAGTTAACAAATACGCCACACGAAAGACCTAAATTTTTTAGAGAAGACGGCACGGATATAGCTGCTGGGCCAACATTGGTAGTTATGGGAGGTTGCTGAGACAAACTGTCGACGAGAAACTCAGTTTTGGAGGAGGCAACTTGGAGGCCAATCTCATTGAGACCGGAGCCAACTATATCAACTGTATTTTTTTAGACCTTGGAGATCGTCTGACATTAGAAGAATGTTGCTTGCGCAACAAAAGTGGCTGGCATCAAGATGGGGCTCAATCAGAAATGAAGGAATTTACCTTGCCGCACCCATAAGGACGCATTACCATACCAATTCCATAAGAGACCACAGAGATTAAAAGTTTATTCCACTACTCAATAGAGAAAGAATAGCCTGTAAATGATTAATGGAATCAATCGCCTTTGGAATGTCGATCGCACACCCATACATGTTCTTTTTCAGCATATGATAGCGGTCTAAAATAGCCAAAGAAGTTGCGCATGCATTTTGAACACCAAAGCCTTCTCGGAATATCAACTGGTTGTCTCCATGGTTATATCTTGTGTTGCTTTCTTTGAAAACCAGCTTTTCAAAAAGCTTACCAATGATGGAGCAAACGGTAATTGGTCTGTGCGATCCACAAACGTTTGGGTGTTTGTCCTTTTTTATGAAACAGGTGACAAGACCTGCCGATAGGGCAATTGGAACATATTACTGAGCAATACAAGCTCAAAATAATAGTGACAAATATTGTGTAAGAAGTGGGATAGAGGATAGGAGGCGCTTAGTTTGTACCCTGTCAAATAGTGAGGCTTTAATAGATTTCATCAGAGAAATTTGTGTTTGGGCAGCAGAAGATGTACCAATGACAAGTTCTTCTGGTGGCTAAGTTTTGACATAAGGTGGAGGAGAACATGTTTATAGGTAGCTTCAACTGAAGAAGGATCATCGGATCAAAGCAAGGAAAATTGTTTTTTTCACACATCGAAATCGGTCGGGTTAGATTTCGTAGACGAATTCGGTGTCAGTTTCGATACTCTCTTGCAACATTGATGATGGTCATTTCTTATCTCACGTGTTGTCATTTGAACTTGTCTATTTTTTCAACAGCGAGAGCTCTTTGGACCTCTTGTCTAGTTGACATTAAGATCAAAAAAATAACCATCGAAAGGGGACAATAACAGTCAACTCAAATCCAAAACTAAAACTTACAATTCATCGTCCTCTGTCCAACCATGTTTATGTGTCCGTATATTGATCCTTGTCGAAGGCACAGATACAGAAGAAACAACCTTAAAAGAATAGGTCAACTCAGCTAGAAAGCGATCAAGGTCTAGGGGGTTCCCTTCCAGTGAAGTAGACAGAAGGTGGAAAGGGATTTTAATTTCATCAGCAAAGAATTAAGTGTATACTGAAAGGGCGATATATATATGTGTTCCCAGGATACTTTTGTAAACCAACGGGACTTTGTTTTATTTTTGTGAAGAATACATATTCATTCTGAACGGGAGATACAGATGGTAGCTTGATAGGATGTCTTCTGAGGGGATAATAGTGACAGATTGAAGCTCTGGATGATCAGACAGGACAAAGTGGAGGTTTGAGGTCGACTCGGAATTATGAACATAAGAGAAAGACTTCAATTTAGGTAGGATAGAGAAGAATCGTTCAAGTTCGTGTTGAAGTCATCGCAAATGACAAGTCACCTCTTAGCAGCTTGAATTTGATAAAGAATCAATGCAAACCATCCTGGCTATATACTTCCCAATAACAAATACTATGCGTAAACAATGGGCAAATTTCATTATATGCCACCCTTTCCACAGAGGCTGGGGGGGGGGGGTCATGCCATTCCGAATGCATAGTTATTGGACCTTTCAACTATACTACTACTACTACTACTAACAACTCACCGCAGCACCAAGCCGCCTGAGGCCAACACAGCTACGCACGCTCCTCCTCCACCCCAATCTATTCAAAGCCTCCCTTTTTACACCCGCCCACGAAGTTCCCATTTCCTTTAAATCTTTATGACGTCCACCCACCCCAGACGGGGACGACCTGCTTTCCGTTTAGCCCTAGATGGTTGGCCGAAAATAACAATCTTCGGCAATCTGTCATCCTTCATCCGCACAACGTGCCCTAGCCACCTCAACCTTTCTTTCATTATAGCCCTAGAGAGCGGTATTGATCCACATATTTCGTATAGCCTATTGTTTGAAATACGGTCAGTCAGCGGTTATCTCAGCATTTTGGTCAGACGATTTTCATGAAAAAAGGGTGTGGAAGGGGCCAGTTGCACTCCAATTTTTTTGTCACTTAGAAGAAAACTAAAACTTCCGATTTCCGTTCAAATGAGCCCTCTTTAGATCTTTTGTGACCATTGGTTCGGTATCAAATAAATACGGTTCAGAATAAACACGCATTCATAATCTTTCTTCAAACAAAATAAAAAATTCCAAAGCTTTGCAGAAGGGATCTTGAAACCTCAGCAGTAGGGTTTTCTGATACATTGAATGTGATGGCGCCAATTTCAATAAGATTCCTTGACTTCAGGTGATTTTCACCCCTTTTTCAAAAATCAGGCAACTTTTCTCTGGCTTGTAGCTTCTGATGGATAACATTAAACCTAATGAATGTTATATATTTGAAATCAGCATAAAAAGCATATTCGTACGATTGTTATCCAAATTAATTTTTTAGAGTTTCGGCTACTATTGAGCCGAGCCGCTCCTCACTTACAGTTTATTACCACAAACTGTTTGAAATTTTCTGACTCGCTTGAAACTGGTATGGCAAGAACCTTATAGTAAGTGTAAAAGAAGGGAGAAGTTTTAGATATGAAAAACTTCTGAGTTCCTCATATCTTCTACAGGAAAGTACTTGGATCTATTTTAAAGTTGATGAGGGCGTAGCTACGGTCAAGTACACTTTTCCAGGGAAGTTTCAGGCCATGGTAGCAGACTAAAATTTTCAATAGTCGAGGTTTCTCTGAGCTTCGGAACTCTTAAATCAGGTAGTGCCTGGACTGCCAAGCTCAATAGTTTAGCATTTGTAAAGAAAAGTCTCTTTGGCTGTTGGAGGCCTTCAATCAAATTTCAAGTGAGCCTCGGCGCTTTCGACTTTTCCATGCCTTCCCTAGAAGCCATCACACAGCTTACTGATCCTGGGGGAATTATGTAAAGATTGTAATCTCTATGACCGAAAGACCAAGGTGAGCCTGAAACCCCTCCATTATCTCACCCGTTCAATACCCAGCTTCAAAAAGGTAGCCATATTCCACCTTGTTTAAATTGAAGACCTGCAATGATCTTCAATCAATTTGTAATGGGGCATTATATGGGCCAAGTTGCCCATACAGCACCCCCACAGTCATCTACCGTCCAAATTTAAGCACACACGTAGGCACTGCCCCTCTTGTAGAAATTGCAAGCAACCCAAAATTTTATCTGTGTAAGGCTATAGGTACAAACAGTTCGTGCGGCCCCTTAAACATTACCCTCCCCCCACCAGCTTTTCAGCAGAAAAATTGTTATTCTTTTTAACCCCGATAGGTTTGAAATTTAGAGGGAAAGTATATGAGAGAATGAAACAAGACAAAGATGATTTTCAGAGATATACTCCCCTTCTCTGACTCTTATAAGAAACTCCTCAGGTCCAGGGTTGCCACCCCTGGTGATTTATCACTATATCTAATGATTTTTACATTGCCTAAAAAGAAAATCACTAAAGCAGCACAGAAATCACTGGAATATTGAATAAAATCCCTAAATAAACCAAAGAATCACTAAAATCTAGTGATTTTTTCACCAGGTGGTAACCTCAGATCCACTTGGAGCTTGATGGGGTAAATAATTTGTATTAAGAGGCCAGAAGGAATGAATTATCATCAATTTTCTGTATTAAATCGTCCGAACTAGCTCAAAATGTGGGAAGCAGGTACAACCAAGGAGACTGAAAACCTTAAATTTCAATTCCTTTAAATTCTAGGCGTTAAGTTTCAAATGTTCGAGGATTTTTTCCCTATCATAGAGTCTTAGGCAAGAATCGGGAAGAATGCTCATCTCCATGGGCGAAGGGTGGCATAAATGTGCTAATTAGTCTACCTTTTATTCGTTTTCAATTCATGTTCGGTTAGAAAAACTCGACTTTATCCTGGTCGCTATGCAACGATTATATACCACAATCCAACGCAATAAAGTATTTTCACAATTGTCACTAAAATGTTGATGTGGCAATAACTCTTTGATAGATAGAATCAAGCTGCTCTTACCATCAAGACTTCGAAAATAGACAAAAGCGTTATGTTTTGAGGTACTTAATGTAGAGTTGTCTTGCACATGTTGCATTTTAAAAATTAACAACAGAGTGGGTTAGGAGTAGTGCTGTAACAATATCTCCATGCGGGGCCCTATCCTTTTTGCATATATTAATATATCCGAGCGGACAGTACTCCTTTATAGTGTCAATCAGCGGCAAAGCTGTAGCGTTGCCTATAGTAAAGGCCATGCGGCTCTAATGTTTTGTTTTTTTTTCCAGAGGCACTTCATATAGAAGGGGTCGTCATAGAAACTTCAAAGGGGGCTCATTCGA
>JAQQPU010002567.1:32002-45908 GCA_029168905.1 Artemia sp. Kazakhstan ARC1039
TTGGTTGCATGTTGTTGTGAGTCTTTTCTTTCATATATTTTTGTCTTGCTGAGGACGGCCCTTGGACATAGGGCCGAAATATTCATTCACATTTCTCCACTGTCTTGCAAAAAGATTTCCCTATTGTGTTTCGTACTTTTGTAGTTCATTTCTTAATAAAACAAGAAAAGTATTTCTATTCCTTTTAAATCCCTTATTAAAATGTAGAAAGTGAGTAATGACCTTGAATGAGGCCTTCTTAAGGTGCAGTCACAGTGAGATTTTACTTATACCGAGATTTGGCTATCGCCAACGTCGAGTTTTCTGATTGACTGGAAAATTATGTGAAAAAATTTGATTGGCTCAAACAAGTCCTAGCTAAATCTCGGTGTTAGTAAAATCTCGTTTATATAGGCTTTTAATAAAAAAATCGTAGCCGTACCTAACTACATTTAATTGGATTCTCAGTGGGTTGATGTTATGACTATTTTGTTTTTAGGTCATTATATTGCCTACATATCAAGCCCCTCAGAAGATAGATGGCGTTGTTATGATGACACAAACGTAAAAGAAGTGAGCCTAGACCATGTGATTGGGGATGAATCTTCGAAAAATGCATATATATTGTTTTACGTTCATGATTTTGTTCATCAAGAAATGGAACAAGTTAGTTAAAAGTGTTAAGTGTTGCCTTTCGAGGAAACTAGTTGTATTTCTGGGTAATGTATTTACAGTTGTCTTTTTGTAAATGTTTTCTCTTTTATTTTTTGGACGCCTTCGAGATAAAGTTCTTCCGTACATCCAGTTCTGCGAGGTCCAAAATTATAGCAAAAACAGGCGAACTTTAAACTGTTTTGTATTTGAGACAATATATATTACTATTGAACTTGTTGTAAATACTTACGAACTATGAGAACCTCCAGATGTGTCCGTTTAGTATCTAGTTCGATTTACCTTGAAAAGCACCTCTTTACCTGCACACAAGGGGAAAAGGGCCTATCTGAAGACCCACCTAATAAGAAAATTAAAAAATAGTGACCTAAGAGTGCATTTTTTCAGTTTTAACCCCTCCCTCGTCACATAAATTATCTGATCTACCTGAGGAGTAGGACTTGACTGTACCTACCTACTTATCATATTATCAACTGAAGACCCCTCATCCCTCCAATAGAAGTATGCTAATAATGCGCTTTTCTGTGTTTTGAGCCCCTCTCCAGAAAAAATTATTAGACCCCCTTTTCTCTCCTGCCGTTTTTTGTAGAGTTTTGCAACCGTCAACTGCATTTGATCTAAACTGGTTATTTTGCAGGGAATGAATTCGACTTTTCCTCATGAATATTTTCGCTGAATATCCGACTTTTCGCTGAATATTTTAGAGTTATTTTTCTTCTATAAAATTTGGCTCCCGCCCTCACCTACATCTTGAGAAATACCTTTTTTTATCTTCACTATAAACAAATTAGTAATTTACTTACAATTAGTGCTCATGACTTTACCTACATTTACGTGAATTGAAACCCCCTGACGGTTATAGGCTTTCTTTTTACACCCATTTTGTAGTTTCTAAAAAAAAATGGATCAGAAGGACCCCTTTCTGCATAAATTAAAACAAAATTTAAGTTGAATTAAACATTAGCATTATAAGCAAAAGGTGGAATAAACTCCGCTTTCGAGAAGTTTTCGAACTAATTTAGGCTTCAGGGAGACGCCATTAGCATGAACTTAATATAGAGAATACTATTATTACTACTACTGACAATTCACTGCAGCGCCAAACCGCCTAAGGTCAACACAGCTACGAACGCTCCCCCTCCATCCTTATCTGCTCAAAGCTTCCCTCTTTACAGCCTCCCAAGAAACTCAAATTTTTCTTAAATCTATTTTCAGACGCAAAAGAAAAACTGAATTTGCCTCAAACTTGCCCCTAAGAAAAACAGAATTTGCCCCAAATTATGGCCAAACCGTTAGAATAGATTGCAAGCTGAAATTTTTGCTTTCCACACTATACCTCTATTATCCATATACTATATCTATACCTAGGCTATACTATACCATAATATAGTGTATGTACTATACCCTACTATATCGATACTATAAGCTTTGCTCACTGTTAAGCGGATTCTAGTGGCAGATATCTGGGTTCGGAGAAATATATTTTCGAACACCCCCCCCCCCCCCCTAACTATTACATTTTTACCAAGGTTTGGATTTAGTTCAAGCAGTTTCCCATATGGAGAACGGAGTTTTTTCCGTTGAATCTGAACAAAGAACAAGTCAAAGATTCGAAGAAATTATGTATGCAGACAAGTTGGCCTCAATAAGTGTTCCTTTTTGTCAAATTTGTGGCACCCTCTCTTAAAAGTAAAGTTTGATGACACAGAAATGAGGTATTTAGACAACAATTTTTAATTTATCGAAAAGGCAACTACTCACCGTCTCAGTTCTACTTTTAACAATCAAATGCGAAAAAAAAAATTACGAAAAAAAAGAAGAAAGAAAAAAAGGAGGAAAAGAAAGGGCAATCTCAACCATAGAGCACCACTATAAGTACCTTCTGAGGCACCTTCTGTTGTGAGGTACCTTCTGATAAGTAGCTTCTGTCAACAACCGCTCTGAGAAAAATTTTGTAGATTTTCCAACTTTCTCAAACCGCTTATTAACAAAGCCATTATATTCTTTTCCATCTCCAAGTCTGAATTTGTATGGTACATTTCTTCGAATAAATCTGGCCGCTATGTAAAGGGACATGTCCTCCAATTTGTTAAACGCAGAAGACCGACCAGAACACTGGTTAATATTCTAGCAAAAAAGTGGTCCCCACACTGGTTAACTTGTGAGATCTAAAACCTTGAAGATTCTTTTTTTTCTTCTTTATTTCGTATCAAAGAATAAATATTACAACGCCTCTGCCTGTTTCCAGATACCAATGTTGCTATGTGAAAACTTCATCGGTAAAAATGCTTGGAGCTTTTACTTATTTTCTTATGCTTATTTGACCCTTTTTGCTCTTTTGGCGTTGTTTCTGTTATTACTTTCAAAATTGTTATTGCATCTGCTGCCATCTGTGTACACCACAGACTATAGAAAGCAAACCTTCTTGTGAATGACCTCTCACAAAATACTGAATTTTTCTACCTATCACCATTATTTAGAAAAATCTGAAATAATCTGTGAATTATGTAGAACAAACTCATAGATATAGATATTTTTGTTTTGGCAAATTTTATGCATATTTTGGATATATATTTGGATTTATATTTTGTATAGATATTTGGCTATTAGCATGTTTTGATTATACTTGATCTTTTCTTAAGTTACTGGATAAACTAGATGAAGTTCTTTAAGGTCACCTACAGTTCTAGATTTTCAATTTTTTCTAAATTTTCTACAGTTCTAGATTTTCTGGCATCAATTTTTTTTAAGCGATATTTCTGGCAGTTCTTTTCCAAATTTAAAAAGATTTAAAGGAAAATTTAAAGAAAAGTCTCTACGACCCAACTTTCCGGCAAACAATGTTCTAAAATGTGACAAAAGATAAGAAAAACAAATTACAATAACGGTTTAGTTAGAATCGCCTCGTTACAATTTGAGGCTGCTAGGTTCACACAGCTACGTTTTCGCGCAGAAATGGATGTTTTTGCGAGGGTTTTCTTGAGGGTTTCATCTGGTTTGCTGCTAGCTCATGCGTGATGACGGTCCTACAGTTGCCTTGAAATACTTCAACTGAACTCTTGAAAAGCACAAATGTCATTAAGACATATTGTTTTGTGACCAATTTTATGTTTCCACTGTTGGCGTTTTCGTTTAAACGAATGGAAAGATCTGATTCAGTGAGCAATTTGGCTGTTTTTGCTGGGGGAACTTTGCGCCAGAGAAAACAGCGGCTGTATAGCTAATATATTTGTATAGCTAATATATTTATATAGCTAATATATTTATTAGCTAATATTATTTATATTACATATAAATAATATTAGCTACATATAAAATATACTTCTTTGAGTTTCTTATCATGCAAAAAATCTATTTATAGATAGTTTTCTTTTAAACGTTTCACAGTTTTCTCAAAATTCTTCTATTCGCGTACTAAAATACGTAATTATTTTTCTTTCCTAACTATAAATTTTATTCACAGTGAAATGCGTATAAAAGCATATAAAGCGTATAAAAGCGTATAAAATGCGTATAAAGCCAACTTACAAGGTTTTGTAGCCTTTGATGTATGAAAAGCATGAGCGTACCTAGCATAAAAATACGAACTTACACGCTCATTAATCATTTCTTACCGTCAGCGAAAGCTAATTACAAAGTAAAGCTAATCTTTTCGGGACACCAGGCATTTTTCTTAATATCAGAAACTTTTTTCTTTTAAAATCCCATCTCCACTCCTTTCTGTGACGTCACATTAAAAATTACTTTAAGCCTTTGATATCGCCTACACTTTTTGGATATAGCCGGACAGAACATACATCAAACCACCACATGCTACAAAAAAACTACAACGCTGTTTCGTTTGATATTTTATATCGCATTTCTCCCGAGGGTTTAATTGATGAGTTTGAGTGAGCATAATAATGTAATAATATTTATATGTAAAAAAAAAAAAAAACAGTGGCTGTACGAACTCAGGGTAACATGCACTGATTTTGCCTTTTTCTTATAGATAAAAGGGTCATTAGTACAAAATATACCATTAAAAATTATCAAAATATCCAGAAGTAAAAAAAAAAAAAAAAAAAAAAAATTAAAAAAAAAAGAATCCAGCAAGATCTGTAATATACCTGACCGTATTGTGTCTAGGGTCCTTTTTTATTATCAATTATCTTTTATTATTATCTTTTTTTATTTTCTATTATTATTATCTTTTCTAATTATCTTTTTTATATTACCTTTTTTATTATCTTTTTTTATTATCAAAAAAAGATTAGAAAGCTCATGAATCAGTTAAAGTGCTGTGAATGCCATCACTCAACTCGAAAGCCTTTGTCAGTTTTATTGTGAGCACGTGATGTCAATTGAACTGGTAGTTAGTCCCCTCTAAGACTGTTCCTTATATTGACTGATTGAAGGCATACTATTATGTTACCATAGACCACAATTCTTGGTATATATGGAAATGAAAATCACTTCTATAAATCCGTCAACATCTGTTTTTACATTAAAGTTAGTTTTAAAAGCCGCCCCGTTTGTATTATTACTGAATTTAACCTCTTAAAACTAAGATCTGTTCAGTTTCTGTGGACTTGAATGAAATAAGGTGTTTTAATTAACTAAATTAATGTTAATTAACTGAAATTTAAGAATGTAGAGGCGAAGAAGCGAAAATATGTGGGCTCTGCAACCAACCAATCCCTTTCAAAGAAATCATGATCTGTTCATAAGTTCCTCCTATATTCATGTGATTGGTCCATTGTTACTATTTTGACGAATTTTTACCCTTTGATAGTATGTTCCTGTGTAAGTTTGTTTCAGCTATCCTCTGCTAGAACCTAGTATTTACATGAAAAACTGATAATGAGTTCAGAGTAGACTCCCCCCACTCCCTACCCTCGACACGGTGAGTCTAATGGCAGTGCAGAGTAGTGCAATCTCCTAACGTTTCTGAGATATGACTTAGTATCTACAGGGGTGACAACAGATTCGATCGATTTTTACAACAAAACCTGGTATGGATATACCAGAATGAACAAGCAATATCTAAAATTTACATCTATCTATTTCCAACAGAAAACAAAGTGGTTAAAGACGAGAGAAAATGAACTTCGCAACCTCTATTGACGATATTCTGTATCAATATCTCTGATTCCCGCTCCTGCCCACTGACGTATGATTTCCTTGAAAACTTTTAAAATGCAAACAGAAGGGTTTGGAAGAGGACAACAGAAAATGAGTATATGAGCTTTCTAATTTTAAGCCTTTTGTTTGTACTTTGCTAATCAGCAATTTAAATTCGAGTCTTTACAAATAGGCTGTGGTGTTTGTTCCTTTAGTTTAAATCTACTTATTATAAAATTCACATATAGTAATTATATATTTATTTATATTTAGTTTTAATATTTTGCAGTGGAAGCTATTAGACGAGATATTATATGTTTAATTGAGAGTTGATAACTCTTTTAAACCTAAATCTGAAAGAAAATTTTAGAACATGTCTTCGTACCTCGTATCAGAGGATACACACATACTATTACTACTAACAACTCACAGCAGCGTAGCTACGCACGCTCCTCCTCGATCCCAATCTATTTATAGCCTCTCTTTTTACACCTTCCCAAGAAGTTTTCATTTCTATTAAGTCCTTCGTTACGTCCTCATCCCACCCCATTCACGGACGACCTGCTTTTCTTTTGACCCTAGATGGCTGGCAGAAAGCCTTCATGCGCAGAATATATCCTAGTCATCTCAACCTTCCTCTCATTATAGTCCTAGAAAGCCAGTTAGGTACCTAAAACGATTCGTAATAAATTTTTCAGGTAAACATCTAGCAGATCTTCCTCCGTCTTTCGGAGGGCCCACGCTTCGGAACCATACTTGATCACTGTCATCATTGTAGCTTCCAACTTTCCAATCTTGGTTTGCATACTTATCTTCCTATTCTTCCAAACTTTTTTTAACTTAAAAAAAACCTAGTCCTTGGATATTTTACTTTTAACATCTTCACCGCACCCACTGTCTTTTTTTGTAATTCTATATTACTGCATAAAAGGAGGATTTACTGCAGGCGCAAAATTTGCAGAAACAGCAATGTTTTTGCTGCTCAGTGTGAGAGTCTTATTACAAGTAGGTGTTTTGGGCTCTATAAAACATCTCTTGTTCGTCACAGTAAAAGAGCATTTCCTCCAAAAATTCGTTTTGTTTATTGGTAACTGTTCTTGCTGCGTCGATTGGTGAAATGCCGAATCAGTAGATACCTTCTTTTTTATTTAAACTTGCTCAACACACCCTAAATGCTGAATATGTAATTGCTCAGATTATTGCCGGAAAATTTTTTGAACCTGTACCACCATCTCTTTTATAATTTATAGGGGAATCTGGAAAAGTCCTCCATCCAAAGAAGCCCATTCCTCCAAAATGAATCGCTATGCACATAATTCGCTACTTCTCAGCGTCCCCATCTGTAAAGGAAGAAATCTTCTTACACAACTCAGCGTTACCCTCTATAAAAGAAAGATATACTGGGGGCCGACATCGATGAAGGGAGGAAATTTTCTTAAAGAAGACGGGACAGTTTTCCATCCGCTGGAAGTCTGAAATTTGTAAAATTATCCGTATCTTCTGTCAGATGGGATCTTCAAATCTTTAGAATATTTCTTTTCATCGCTAATTTTTTCATGTAACAACGATTTAAGAATGTAACATGTAATGTTTTCGGAAATTTGAGTTTGGTTAACCCAATCCACTGCTATTTATTCTATATACACTTTTTTCATCTCCATCATCACTAGTGACATAATTTTGATGTAACGAAGTGTCATGTAATAATGTAACACGTACCGTTTTCTGAAATTTGGTTAACCCAATCCACTGTTGATTACTCTATATACTCTTTTCTCATCAACATCATCACTAGTGACGTAATTTTTATGTAACAACGTTTCATATAAAAATGGTTCAAGTAACAAAGTTAGGTCATTTTACCATCTGAACTTACCGCACGTGCACTAGTAATGTATTTATTTTGCTTTTTTTTTATAATAGGGTGCGTTCCAAAAAGCACTTATCTTTAATAATAATTAATTAGAATAGCTAATTAATTACCTTCATCGTCAAAGGGTCGTAAAGGGCCTCATATACTCATAACAAGAAAAGTGGCAAATGTTTTAGTTCTTTCTTTGTTACTGTTTTTGTTCCCAAAAACAACAAACTATATTGGGCGTACTTACTATTATAAGGGCAGAAAGAGATAAAATAGTTAGCTAGAAATGATTAATTATTATAATTAATCCAATTATAATCCATTATTTTTACTATTTTTATTCTAGACTACCGGACAGCAAAAAAAGTGGCCATTTTTTAGTTTTACAACGGCAGAAAGAAATAAAATGTTAGCTGCTTTTCTCTGAGCGTTTAAGGACTGAAGAATTGATTGTTAATGATCACTTAAAATCTTTGGAACGCATCCAAAGTATTTTAGTGTAAAGGATATATTTAGTACCTTTTGATTAGCTGCCTTTTAACTATCGTTCTCTCCAAGTGTATCATTTATAAATTTTGTTCAATTACGTGTTTTCGTACTGGATTTATGATTTATTTTGTGAAAGAAACCTATTAAAGTTATCTGAGGAATATTATAATAAAATTTTAACACTTTCATTGTTTATGTATTTATAAATTTAAAAACACTTGATAGCGCTGTCTAGGTGATTTGAACATGGGCAGAGGAGGGTAGAAAACGAAATTGTCATTAAATGGAAGTATATTATGTATATTTTACACCCTTGTGCACTGTCCAGGGTTGCAGTCACTTAGTAAAGGTCTCTTCTTCGGGGGGGGGGGGGGTAAGCTTATAACTTACAACATTCGCTGCTAGGTTCTGGGGAGCTGTATTTTCCCTGGAGTTTTTGTTACGTGATCTTTGGTCTATTTTGAACAAAATGTCTGTATACAAAAGTTCGATCGGATGCATTTGGGGACACGAGGACACGGGGGAAGTGCTTGTTGCCCTCTGATCACTTTTGAATCTTAAAAAGGGAGCTGTAACTTTCGATTTCCTTCTGAAGTTTATACGACCTCCCCTTCCATAAGAACCAAATCTGCTCCCAGGGCATAACGTACAACGCCATAGGCTCTAGGGGGCTGTGTCAACCCCGGAGTTTTTATTATCCGATGCTTCAACTAATTTTAACGAAATAGCTATCTTAAAATTTTGATCGGATGGGTTTGGGGAAAAAGTGTGTGGGAGGCTAGTTGCCTTTTGATCTGTTTTGATTCTTAAAAAGTGAACTAAAACTTTCAATTTCCTATGAAATGAGCCCTTTGCGATGTTTATACTAGCACCCCTTCCGTAACAGCCATATTTGCCCCCAGGGCATAGCTTATCGTGCCCGCCCCAGGGTTTGGGGGGTTGTGTCGACCTCAGAGTTTTGTTATTGGATCTTTTGAACTAGTTTTGACAAAATGACCATTTCAAAATTTATGTCGAATACGTTTGAGAAAAAAGGGCGGGGAAAGGGGACTAGTGGCCCAGGCCATGTCCATAGAGGGGGGGGGGGGGCGGGGGAGGGTCAAACCCGGAGTTATTGTTGTCTGATTTTTGAACTAATTTTAACACAACGGCTGTTTCAAAATCTTTATCGGCTGGGTTTTGGAAAAAAAGGCATCGGAGAGGGGAGGGGTTTGTTGCCCTCTGATATTTTTTACTTCTGGAACTTTCAATTTCCTTTCAAACTAGCCCCCCTCTCAAGTTTATACGAGTATCCCTTCCATAAGAACCATCTATGCCCCCAGGACATAACTTACAACGCCTACCCCCAGACTCTGGGGGGGGGGGTGTCAACCCCCTTAGTTTTTGTTATCTGAATTATGAACTGTTTTTAACAAAATGACCATCTAAAAATTTTTATCGGATGGCTTTGGGGAAAAATAGTGTAGGGAGGGGGTGTTGTTGCCCTCCGATATCTTTTGGATATTAAAAAGTGAACAAGATATTTTAATTTCCAATAAAATGAGCCTCCTATTAAGTTTATGCGAGCATTCCCTCCATATGAACCATATATACCCCTAGGGTATAACTTACAACGCCTGCCATTGGACTCTGGGGGATTGTGTCGACCTCAGATTTTTTGTTATCTGATCTTTGAGCTATTTTTAACAAAATGGCTATCTCAAAATTTTTTATCGGATACATTTTAGGCAATAGGGTGTAGGGGGGGGGGCTCGTTGCCCTCTTATCACTGTGATTCTGAAAAAGAGCAATAGAACTCCCAATTTTCAGTCAAATGAGCCCCCTGCGAATTTTATGTGACCACTCCTTCCATATGAAATGCCCATGGGAACAAATAATAAATAATAAAACATTGAAGCCTTATAGCCCTTACTATAGGTAACGCTATAGCGTTACCTCTGAAAAAAGGGAACTAGAACTTGCAATTTCTAATTATTTGAGTCCCCTCCGAAGTTTATACGACCGCTTCTTTCATAAGAACATTATATGCCCACCAAGGCGTAAGTTACCACCCTTCACCCAATCTGGGGGGGGGGGGGGTTTAATGAACCCGAGTAGTTGGACTATTTTAAAATTAATGGCTGTCTCAAAATTCTGATCGGATGTATTTTGGGAAAAGAGGGTGTATGGGGGTATATGCCCTCCAATCACTTTTTATGACTTTTTAAAAGGTAATTAGAACTTTCAATTTCCAATGAAATATAAATTCCAATTTAAAATCGAATGAGCCCCTTCCGAAGTTTATACGACCATTCCTTCCATAAAAACCTTATATGCCCCTAGAACATGATTTATAATAGCCCCGGGTTTTGGTGGGCTGTGTTTCCCCTGGAGTTTTGTCATACGATCTTTGGTCTATTTTGAACAAAATGACTCTATAAAAAATCGATCAGCTGTATTTGGCGAAAAAAGGTTGGGGTGAGGGCTAGTTGCCATCGGATCATTTAAATCTGAAAAAGGGAATTAGAACTTTCAATTTCTAATCATTTGAGTCCCTTCCGAAGTTTATATGGTCACCTCTTCAACCAAAACTCTATATGCCCCCGAGGAATAAGTTACAACCCTTATCCTGGGCTCTGGAGGGTATATTGACCCCGAAGTTTTGTTGTCTGATCGTTGGAATATTTCAAAGAAACTGGCTATCTCAAAATTTTTATCAGATGCATTTGGGGAAAAGAAGGTGTGTGTGTGTGGGGGGGGGGGTGGATGCCATCCAATCACCTTTGATGTTAAAAAGATAACTAGAACTTTCCATTTTCAATCAAATGAGCCACCTCTGAAGTTTAAACGACCATCACTTACATAAAAACGTATATACCGCTCGGGTATAATTTAAAACACTTGCCCCAAAGCTCTGGGGTTTCTATCGCAAGAGGAGCTTTTGATATCTGACTTTTGAATTATTTTCAACAAAATGGCTATCTCAAAATTTTCATCGGATGGTTTGGGGAAAAAAGGGCGTCGAGGGGAGCTAGTTGCCCTCCGATCTCTCTGACTCTTAAAAAGTGAACTAGAATTTTCAATTTATAATTAAATGAGCCCCCTCTGAAGCTTATACAAGCAGCCCTTCCATAAGAACCATATATGCCCCCAGGGCATGACTTAAAACGCCTGCCCTAGGGGGTTATGTCGAACTCGGAGTTTTTGTTATCTAATCTTTGAACTATTTTAAAAAAAATGTAACAAAATTAATCTCAAAATTTTTATTGGATACATTTGGAGAAAAAAGACGGAGGGGGGGGGGGTAGTTGCCCTCCAATCCCTTTTGACTCTTAAAAAGGGTACTAGAACTTTCAATTTCCAATTGAATGGACCCCTCAGAAGTTTATCTGACCACCCTTTCAATATGAAGTGCTTTTGGGGAAACAATATAATAATAAATTATTGGAGCCTTATAGACTTTACTATAGACAACGCTATAACGTTGCCTCTGATTAGGCACACTATATGAATAATCCCCCGACAAATTTTATACCAGCTTTAGGCCTTGAAATTTCGTCTAAAGTAAAAAAATAGGCATATCATAGGCAGCGCGATCGTGCTCCCTACGTAAAGAACCATGCTGGTACAATGTATTACTTTTTTTCCATACCTGGGCACTTTGTATCGAAATAGTTGTCGTAGAAACTTCGAAAGGGCTCATTCGATTGGAAATTGGAGTGGCTAATGCCCTTTTTAATAGTCGAAAGGGATTGGGAGGCAACTAGCCCCCCCCCCCCCCTCCCCCCCCCCCCCCTCCCCCCAACAACCCCCAATCAAAATTTCGAGATAGCCATTTTGTTCAGCGTAGTTGATTTCCAGATAGAAAATATGTTTTTGAGGAGGACACTCCCCCAAAACCCTCAGGGCAAGGGTTTTAAGTTAATCCCTGGGGGCATATTAGAACGATGTTGGCACAATGTACTATTTATTATTTTTTTCCTTTACAGCAGGGCACTTCGTATTGAAGAAGTTGTCGTGTAAACTTCGAAAAGGGCTCATTCAATTGGAAATTACAGTGGCTTGTGCCCTTTTTGATTGTCGAAAGTGATTGGAAGCTGACTAACACCCCTTTCACGCCTACCATTTCCCGAAACACATCCAATCAAAATTTTGAGATAGCCATTTTGTTCAGCGTAGTTGATTTCCAGGTGAAAATTCTGTTTTTGAGGAGGACAGTCCCCCACAGCGCTTAGGGCAAGGGTTGTAAGTTATGCCCTGGGGACATATAAGGTTTTTTTTATACAAGGCGTTGTCGTAGAAACTTCAAAAAAGGCTCATTCGATTGCAAATTCAAAGGGCTAGTGCCCTTTTTAATAGTCGAAAGTGATTAGAGTGCAACTAACACGCCTCTCACGCTCACCTTTTCCCCAAACACATCTAATCAAACTTTGAGATAGCCATTTTGTTCAACGAAGTTTTAAGTTCTTGAAATTAGGTCTTCGAGGATGACAACCCTTCCACAGCCCTCAGGGCAAGGACTTTAAAGTTTTTATAGAACGCGTTGTCATAGAAACTTCAAAAAGGGCTCATTCGATTGGAAATTGAAATGTCTAGTGCCCTTTTTAATAGTCGAAAGTGATTGGAAAGCAACTAACACCCCTTCTTTGCCCACCATTTCCCCAAACACATCCAATAAAGATTTTGAGATAGCCATTTTGTTTCACGCAGTTCAAAGTTCAGGTAATTATACCTTTGAGCAGGACACTCCCCCCACAGTGTTCAGGGTAAGGGTTACAAGTTATCCCCTGGGGGCATGTAAGGTTTTCATTGGGAATCTTTGTCGTAGGAACTTGAAAAAGGGCTCATTCGATTGGAAATTCAAAGGGCTAGTGCACTTTTTAATAGTCGAAAGTGATTTAAGGGCAACTAGCCCCCCCCTCTCACGCCCATATTTTCCCCAAACACATCCAATCAATATTTTAGATAGCCATTTTATTCAACGTAGTTGAAAGTTTTACAAATGAGGTCTTAAAGGATGACAACCCCAACCCCTCCCGTAGTTGTAATTTCTGCCCTGGGGGCATATAAGGTTTTTATTGAAAGTGTAGAAACTTCAAAAGGGCTCATACAATTGGAAATTGAAAGCGCTAGTGCCTTTTTTAATAGTTGAAAGTGATTTGAGAGTGACTAACGCCCCTCTCACGCCCACTATTTTCCCAAACACATCCAATCAAAATTTTGAGTTATCTATTTTGTTTAACGTAGTTGAAAGTTCTTGAAATTAGGTCTTTTAGGATGATAACCCCCTTAGAGCCCTCAGTGCAAGGGTTGTACCTTATGCCCTGGGGGTATATAAAGTCTATATAGAAAGTTGTTACAGAAATTTCAAAAAGGGCTCATTTGATTGGAAATTGAAATTGCCTTTTTGATAGTCGAAAGTGAGTGGAGAGTAATTAACCCACTTCTTACGCCCACCATTTACCCAAAACCTTTAATCAAAGTTTAGAGATAGCCATTTTGTTCTACGTAGCTGAAAGTTTTGGAAATTATGTATTTAAGGATTAGAAACCCCCCAGAGCCTCAAGGGCAAAGGTTATAAGTTCTGCCCTGGGGGCATATAAGGTTCTTATAGATAGAGTGGTCGTAAAACTTCAAAAGGGACTCATTCAATTAGAAATTGAGAGGCCTAGAGCCCTTTGTAATAGTCGAAAGTGATTGGAGGATAACTAACCCCCCTCTCACGCCCACCATTCCTCCAAACACATCCAATCAAAATTTTCAGATAGCCATTTTGTTCAACGCGGTAGAAAGTTCTGGAAATTAGTTTTTTGAGAACGAAGG